>BMAW01009427.1:83823-107079 GCA_019974015.1 Nephila pilipes | reverse complement strand
TATATATATATATATTAATATTTTAATAGTAATAAAGAATGGAAAACGATACTGAGTTAAGACACTGTACCATAGAGTTATATTTACTTCAAAACTACATATATAACTATTAATTTTAATATTTCTTTAAAAAAAAGTGTATGAAATATTCAATGTTATACATTATATCAGTTGTGAGTAAATTCAATACAATTAAACTTAGTGAGGAATTTGATCATTTCGAAATATACAGGAACGATCTTCAGTAGGGAAAAAAAAAACCGAATTGCTAAAACTAACTTCCATTTGCTACTACATAAATATATAACTTCATTTTACTTCTTGAAATTGGTAAGTATTTTTTAAAAAATATTTTTGAATGGTTCATTTTAATATGATAGAATAAAAAAGAAGAAAAAAAAAACTACATAAAATTCTTTCAACATTGAGATAGTTTCTAGAGATATTAGTTTATCGAAATGATAAATCTTAACATTTAGAAAAAAAAAAAAAATTAAAATGTACTTAATTTGTTAAGAAAAGAATTTTAAAATTTTGATACCTTAACAAGAGATAAATTTAGAATCCTCAAAACATTTTTTTCATTCAATTATAAATTATTCTCTGCGTAGTAAAATATTGCTTGATCATATTTCCATCAGATAAAACGCTTCATAGTAGACTCTTTTGAAAATCGTATCTGCCAGGAGTCGAATTCTTATTTGATCATTAAGAATTTCTGCATTTATTATAAGCGATATTTAATTTCAATATCTTCACCTGAAGGATTTCATTATCTGGAACAACAGACTAATTTTCCAAAGCTGTTTACTAATGAGATTATTTTGGTAAACCTATTTTATCTTATTTTAAGTTACTTTTTTTAACAGAAAAAAAAAAAAAGAATAGAAAATAATGCTGCGTTAAAGCACTGTACCGTAGAGTTACATTTATTCCCAAAGTATATCTTTAATTATTAATTATAATATTTTTTGAAAAAAAATTATATGAAAGATTCGATGTAATACACTAAATCAGTTATGAATAAGTTCAGTACAAACAAATAAGGCAAAATTCAATGTAGAATTTGATCATTCCGAAGAATACGAGAATAATTTTCAGTAATCCAATAATAACGAAGGAAAAAAAAACTCAGTTTCAATGTTAAGGGATAAAAATTATTTATTCTAGTACTTACGGTATTGGAAATCACACAATTTTTTTTTTACAATTTTAATTACTTTAACTAATTTCGATTAACTATTTATTACACAACTACAATGTACTTCTTCAAATTGGTAAGTATTTCTTTAAAAAATTTTTTTGTTCGGTTCATTTAAAATATCAAACAAAACTTTCAGGTAAACAGTAAAAAGATAGCTGGAGCTCGATTAAGCCGAAAACACTTTTTTGAAAACGAGATCACAGATTCTTACGAACTTCAATTTATTTTTTCTATTCGAATCAAATTATTTTAACCTAATTTCTATTTACTTTTATTACATAATTAATTTACTTCTTCAAATAGGTAAGCATTTTCTTAAAAATATTTTTCAATGGTTCATTTTAATAGCAAGAAGATGGCTGGAGCGCAGTTTAGACGACAACGCTTTTCAGAAAACAAGACCGTTTGAAAAATGGTAAACGTCCAGAAGAAACAGTGTATTACTACGCAGAGAGTTTCCCCCGCGGATCGTCTTACGCACAATTGCTACAAACTGGTTTCTCCCAAGGACAACGCCTTGGCGATCAACCTTTAACTAGAAATTAGGAATTGGCGGGGAAAAATCTTCAACCCCGTAAACTAAAGATTCCCCAAAAAAGCGCACCTTGAGTAGCTAATTCTGTTCTTAGCATAGAACTTTTTTTTTTATTAGTTTTAAGAAATTTAGCAAGAGTAAGTGATTGTTTGATACCATAGTGAGAGATAAAATTTGCAGAAAGGGGGAAAGGATATGTTATCTGTTTCTTTAAACTTTTCCCCCTCAACCATTTGATCTATTTTTCATTTTTACATATTTTTTTGTGTTGTTGCTGAATTTCTCATTCAGAGTAAAAAAAAATAAATAAATAAAGTGAAACTTTTGTAAATAAATGTTTTCTTGTAAATTGTCTCGTTCTGAATATATTGTATTTTACTCGTAAAGGTTGAACTTTGTTGTCTTCCTTGCAAGAACACAAGCGAAATTTAAATATTGAGGTACATAACCCTTACGGGCTTTAATCTCCAGTAGATTGGCTCTTAGTTATAGATGAGACAGAACTTTGGTTATTTCACTTCCCCAGGAGTTTAAAAAAATAAAGCATGAAAAGTTTAAAATATGTAACATGAGAAATTAAATTAATTAAGTGAGCAATAGTAAAACTATTGGTAAAAAAATACTTTGGAAGTTTGATTTTATTCAGCTGCATTCGAATGATTTTTTTGAGTGCTAGCCTGGGCAGGCATTTTACTCTTGTTTCAATTAAAACTTAATATATATATATATATATATATATATATGTATATATATATATATATATATATATAAATAATTAGCATTTATTATATCAATAAAAACTAATTAGTTTTAATTATTCACGATCATATATTATTATTATAATTTATAATTATTTATATTACAATATTTATTTATAATTAATATATATGTTATGATTTATAGTAATCATTTATATTTATAATTATTTACAATTTTATGTTAAATTTATATATTATTAGTAATACTTATACATTATCCGCATGGAGTGGGTCAAGAAACATATAATCACTTCTTAGATTTCACGGAAGAAATATTCAATGAAGCGCTAATTTTCAATGAGTATCTTTGTCTTGCAATGTGTGGTAAATTGTTGGCACAATTGGGAGTGATAGCACCGATTAGGTCCATCAATGCAACATTAGAGAGAGAACTGCTCCGAGAGCAATTATACAACTGTTCACCTAAGAAAATACACTGAAACACCTTTTAGAACAAAATATAGCATTTAATACCATCATACAAACTGTGGCCAACCAATCCGGGGGATTGTGCTTTTTGGACGCTCCAGGGGGAACTGGAAAAATGTTCTTAATTTCCTCAATCCTAGCTAAAATCGGTTCAAACAGCAATATTGCTTTAGTGCTTCACATATTACAGCCACGTTGATGGAAGGAGGTATAACAGTGCATACAGCTCTTAAACTGTCGATAAACATGCAATTCACAGAAAACCCAATATACAACTTTTCTAAATCATCAGGGAGGAGAAAGATTCTTTGGGTGTACAAAATCAATGTATGAGATTTTAAAATGGCTCTCAAGAAGTCATTGGAAGCATTAAACAATACATTGAAAGATTTGCGAAATAATCAGGTTCCATCTGGGGGAGCATTAATTTTACTACCCGTGACTTCATTCCAACGCTTTCAGTGATACCTTGCCCCCCCCCAGCTGATGAATAGCATGCCTTTTTGAAATATTCAACATTTTGGAGCGCAGTAAAAGAAAATACATTTAACAACTAATATGAGAGTTCACCTTCTAAACGATCAAACAGCTTCCATATTTTCAAGACAATTCCTCGAAGTCGGAAATGGCACTGTAGCTACAAGTCCAGAAACAGGAAAAATCCCTGTTCCATCTAATTACTTCAAAAGATGATTCAAATGGATTGTTAGCTTTTTCTTTGTGTTTCAAAAGATAAGTTAGTAGATAAGTTATTCCAAAGCATCGAAACAAATTATCAAAATCAAACATGGTTGAGTGGAAGAGCGGCTAAAAATGTCGATGTACACGACATGAACAAAATCATTCGAAACAGAATCGCAAGTGAAATAGTGACATAATAACCTATTGACTCCATGATGAACCGAAGCGAAATAGTCACACACAATTTTCCTACGGAATTTCTTCTTTCACTTGATATTCTCGGATTATCACCACTAATTCTGAATTTGAAAATTCGAGTGCCTATTATATTACTCAGAAGCATCAATCAGCCAAAACTATGCAATGGTACATGGTTAATAATCAAAAAAAAAAAATGATGAATAATCTAATTGATGCACTAATTCTGATTGGACATCATAAAGGTGAAGACGTACTAATACCGCTTTTTCCGACCGATATGGTTTTCAAGTTCAAACGACTTCAAATTCCAATACGCCTTGCGTTCTCTATCAATCAAGTGCAAGGATAGTCTTTGTAAATGTGCGGTTTGAATTTTAGAAACCGAATGCTTCTCTTTCTCGATATTTCATCGTTTACTTTAATTCTTATATTTAATTGAATAATTTAATAATAATCATAAAAAAAATTGCACCTTGAGTGGCTAAATCTGTTTTTTTTGCAAAACTTTACATAGAACTTTTATATTTTATTAATGGTTCTTTTTTTTCCTCTCTATTGAAATTATTTTCTTTAACTTTATATATAATCTATTCATTATTAATGATAAAGATATTGTTTTCAATTATTCTTACGTTAAACAATTATTTGAATTATTCTTATTTTAAATTTACTTCGTTCAGCTAAAAAAGCTTTATTTGTTCTCGCTTAATTTAAATACAGGAGTTTTACAATCTCTTCGATGAAAAATTCCAATACAAGAATAAAATTTCTGAATAATTAATGTTATTCTAAGTTATTTCAAATTATTGGTTTATTAGCATAGAACCAGAGCTTTATCCTCTTTGAAAACAGTTAAGGCTCCCATCTACCCTCCATTTTGATTTCGTTGACTTAATGATAATCCTATGGAATTTCGACTTTAATTCTTACATCTGTACTGTTTGATCTATTTCAATAAAATAAAATGCATCTGAAAGAGCAAAAAATAATTAATGCTTCTGAGGAATTACTTTTTTTCTCCAATTTTTAAAAATATTTTTACCCCTGTTTTAATGATTCGTTTACGAGTTTTCCGGTCTTTAAAACATATAAAAACAGGAGGAAAAATATAATTCCGCAAAATCAGTCATTATTTTTTGCTCTTTCTGATTCACTTTATTTCAATCAAATAGATCAAATAGTAAAGATATGAGAATTAAAGTTGAAATTCCATAGGATAGTCCACGAAATCAAATTGGGGGGTAGACGGGAGCCTTATTTCAATAAATATAAAATCAGTCAGAAGAGAACAAGAAGACTTCTTAGAAAGAAATTAAGAAAAACAAACAAACTTAAAAGCCTAAACTAATAGATTTTTAAAGGAATTTCGTGGGTTTTGTACAACGGACATTTATTTCGTTATAGAAAGTAAAAAAATTATCTCGCTCTTCAAATGCTAAAAGGAAATGTGAAAATTCTCTTAAGTGAAAAAAAAAAAAACTGCGTTTTTTTAAGTGATCTTCACCACAATTTTAATTCATATCCTTCCGTTCGATTTTATGAGTGATTACATGCTTTCATGTATACATTACATGTTTTCTGAGCATAGAAGCGAATTTCGTAACATTTTCGTTCAAGTTGATTAGACTGGATATTTTTGAAGTATTTACAATGTTCTTATTTCAAGATTTGATTTTAAAATATATTATTTTGATTCATTACTACACTAAGCATAATTTTTTTTTTTAATCATCTGTTTCTTTTGTATTTTGATTTTGTAATTCTATTGACATAACATATTAATAAAAAGGACTGCAATTAAAATAATCCGTTTATAATTTTTTTTTGTTTAGATTCTATGAGTAATTCATATCTACAAAGGTAGTTTAAATCGTTTGTAAAAATAATCAAAAAATTTTTACAGTTATTTAAGGAAAAAAGAATAATAAAAAACGATTTTATATTTCAAAATTTAGATTTGGACAAAAAGATTTTAAGAAATTCTCTACTACTTTGTTTTGTTTTTCTTTCTTACAATTTTATACATAATTAATTACTTTTTACTTTCTTTTCATCTGGTATGATATTTAGAGATGTTAATAATTGCGTAGTGTTATTAAATAACATTGTTTAACTCTGAAAAAGTTTTTATAGAATAAGGGGACAAAAAATTATGTTTCACATTTCACTAACAAACATTAAAATAATATGCTAACGATTGATTCTATTTCAGTTAAAAAGAAAAAAAAAAAAAAAAAAAAAGACGCAGAACTGCTCCTCTTCCAAAATAGAAAGATTGTAAATTGTTGTACATAGCTGTGATTGAAATTTTTTAAAATTTTGTTAAAATATTTTCAGTACAATCTAAGTTAGAAAATGTCACTATTAAGCACAACAACATGAATCGATATACTCATCGGTCTTCCGATATTTATGAGCTTTAACCGAGGATGGCGCCTAAATTTTCTGTATGTATTTAGTATCAGTGTATTTGTGGTCTTCATTTAAGATGTGACAAAAAAATTGATAAAGTTAATTTTATCACACATTAATTTTTATTTAAACTTTATTAACTTTTTAAAAATTAATGAAGTTAAAATAAAAGTTAATGCTATCCCACTTTCATATGATTATTATGCTAAAATTTTAATTATATAATGCAACTGATGTAATAATAGGCGTTTTCAAAAATCATGTGATAAATGGAAAAAAAGCAAAGAGTGTAGAAAAAGAATTAAAAAGGCCACATGAAAAAGGAACGGAAAAGGAAAGTCTAAAATTTTGATTAAAGATAAAATAAGTTTCTGTTCGTAGGCGTTTTAATAGGATAAAGAATATTTGTAGGCAAATCTCAAAAGTCCCCTTCAGCGAAAACTAGATCAAACCTAGTCAATCGAAGAGTTTAAAAAAACGTTTCTAGATTCGTTGAAATTCCCAGATTCCTAGAATTTCCTAGAATTCCTAAATTTTATAGATTTGTCGAAAACTCATGAAAATTTCTGGAAACTCCAAGAAGCCTCTCTTTTTGCATCGAAGTGAGATTAAGAACAAGCTTGAGACATCGACTTGTTGGCTTCTCTGTTTTGCCTGGAATATAGCGTTTGATTCAGAGAGAGGAATTGTACTGGGTATAATGAAACTGTAACGCCGTGACCCCAGAATGTGTAGAATGAAGCGGTAACGAAAAGGGATCACACAGCTTAAGTAAAAATAATTCTTTATTTTACAAATCTATGAATTATATCCTAGTTAGGCAATTTTGCCTGGTTTCTATTCGCACAAAGTCCAAATACATATAGCTAAAATACCACAAATAGCTTAATATCAAATGCTGATAGATTTTAGTCCTAAAATTGCCAAGAGCAGGAAATAGCCTTTAACTTCTTGTGGAATCGCCTCTCTCGCATTCCGTCAGGAATTTCCCTTCTTCTTTTTCTCCCTTTTTAAATCCTCGGGTAGGGCTGTCTCACGCCCCCCTTCCCTCTTTGATTTCTTTTCATGTTTGAATGGACTATCAAATCACAGACAAACTCCATTTTTGTCCCCCAACACCATACGCTCTTATCGGCCAATATCAGGTTTAACCCAAGTGCAAGCAGATGTCGGACGTCAAACGATTAGGCCCTAAATTCCCATATATATCAATATCATGGGTCACAATACCTCACAAAGAGAATCCAACTCGGCCACACCTGTGTAGCAGAATCAGGTGTTCATGAATGTAGTTGACCCAAGCCGATGACCCCAGATTTGGCTCATTTATTGCTTTTAAGCAATAAACTTATTATTATGACTTTGAATGGGAAGTTGGGAACAAAAGCGAGAGTTCAATGCGAAAGTCTTTGACGGGGACTATCTATAGCTTACGCTACAATCCAATGTTCAGAGTTTAATTTTACTATCAATCATCATCATATTTGACTCAGCAGTCCAAGCGGGGGGGGGGGGGCCAAGGCCTTCTTTTGAAGATGCCTCCAAGATAGCTTTACTTTAGTCTACCAGCTCCTCTCCCCAATCACCTTAAAATCCGATTCAACAGAATCAAGCCGCCGTAGTTTTGTTCTTTTCCGATGTTGTTCCGTTTGTTCTTTTCCAGGGTAGCAAAAATCTTCTTTACTGGATTTTTTCGTCCCTTCTAATAATACGAAAAGCCCAGTGCATTCGTTTTGCTTAAATGAATTTAATGATATCAGGTTCATTAAAAATATATAAATTTCAGAATTAAAACGTTTTGCATCAAAGACCATTTTCTTTGATGCCTCCGTGAATATTTCTGAGAACATTTCTCTCAAAAACTGTCCAAGTTTCGGAGCCAAACATCAGGGCCGGTCTAACGAGAGTTTTATAAATAAGAAGTTTCGTTTTTCACGAGAGAAATCGGGACCTCAGCAAAGAGTGAAGTCGAAAGAACGTTCTGTTGGCCAGTGAAATACAATTTTGGACTTTAGAAAGGATGTTATTGTTGCGTTAACTAGAGATACCTCTGAGAGGGCCCCAGGAATTAAATTTTACAACTGGTGCCATTTAGTGTATACGTTACAAATCTAATAAGTTTACTTGGGATTTTAAATTAATACATTGCTTCCATTAGATATTTCCTACTTACACTATCAAATGCGGACTTAAAGTCAATAAGCAGATGATGAATGTCATTACCAATTGATTCAATTTATTTGTTTTACTGTCACTAAACATCATAAAGGTTCAGGTAATTATGCTAGATGTAAAATAAAATTGAATAACGCACGCAATTTGCGCTTTCTTCAAGCGGCGAGAGCGGCCTTTAAGCTCGTATCATTGTTCTTGTAGTGGTGACTTGGCTATTGATGGCTTTTACACTTTCTGTTGAGTAGTAATGGGAAGATGAGTTGCTATTGGATGACGGCTAAAATGGAGAGTTACTATTGGCTATTCATGTTCATAAGGTTGATTCTGGTATAGTTGGTTCTTTGCTCGTCTCAAGTGGAAGGAGATGAAAGTCCTTTTTCTCATAGGTTGATGGGAAGTGGAGGGGAGGTGTCCTATTGGCTGCCCGAATTGGTTGCGAATATGAAGGGAGGAGAAGATCGGTAAAAGCTATGCGGCCATGAAAAATTAAGTTTTTAAAAATACTTATGACCAAATTTAAATAGAGTTTAGTTGATAGAGTTTTAATAGTTAGAAAAATTATGGTGTCTCTGGTGTGAGTCTAATAGAATTAAAATGAATAACTTGAAACATAGATCTTAAGTAATTATTAAACACTTGGTACTTTATTAGTGGTGTTGTAGACTTTCTCACCAAGTTATCTAGATTAGGATTAGTTCAATGACGAGGCTCGGAGTTGAGCCATTATCTTATTTTATGGATAGACGAGATGAAGATTATTTACAATATTACAAAAAGGTTATTTCAATTTTCATTACTAGTTCTTGGGAGAAAGATTGATGGTAACTTAATTTTGTCGCATATATATATATATATAGCTTTGTTTTTAGTTCACGAATTTGTAAAGTGAGAGAGAGACGTTTTTTGTATTGGGCCATTTAGCTTATACGGAGCCTATAATGCATCTTATTTCTGCAAGAAAAATCCACTGTTATAATTTTTTTTATCCTTGCTCGGTGAATGCATTATAAGTTTTTGCTTATGTACTTGTATGATGTAATCTCTATTGTTATTTTCCCAACAAGTACTGTTATATCTTACTCTTTCTTATTAAAAGTTTTTTCTTTGCCAATGCATGCTGAATGCGGGATGATTGTATCCCGAGAGGCTGACTTGTAACTCTAAAGCCTTTTCGGATGAGCTTGGTCCCCTTTAGGATACTGCCCTAATATCTATTGAAGCACGGACTGGATGGTTATTGACGATAACTTCAAGATAATTTCCAGATATCATCATAGCTAACGGAGGATTTTTCTCCTTCCTTGGAGGCCTCACCTCCTAGAAAATTTGCTGTCTCTAATTTGGTTGAGTAGAACGTCGATATAGGGAAGGCGATCTGAAACGGCATATTGAGGATCATCCTCAGGTTCGGTGAGGAGGTTCTGGTAACTATTCGGCTGTAGTCGGTTGGGATTATCATTCCGATTCTTGGTTCGGCGTTTTTCGTCTGATGGTCCCGAAAACGCAAAGATGGCTTGGTTATCTCTGCAATAACGAACAACTTGTCTTGGTCGGCCACAATTGAAATACAGGTTTGTTGCCCATGGTTCACCATAGGTCTTTTTCAGAAATTATCGTATGAGAGAGAGAGAGTCGAAGACAGTAGCTGTTGTGATGAATGTTATATTATGGTAGTTCCAAAATTGCCCACTTTTTCGTCATAATTCAAAGTTTTTCTACTTGAAGGAAATAAAAATTGTTTAAATGGAAAAGCCATTGTTTTAAATATTAAGCCTTAACTTACTTCTACGAAAAGTGAAGGTGTTTTTTCTTTTTAAAAATTTTTTTTTTAAGCGGTTCATTTCGAAGGCATCTCACTTAAGATAGAGAAATATTTCGTATAAACAGACGCCTTTCGAAAAAAACTAGTAAGAACGTTTGGATAGACCTGCTATGCCGAATATATTAACTTACTTATTTTACTGAAAATATAAGAAGTCGCATTTGATTTCGCATTTGAACGTAAGAACTACCAACGCACTTATAATAAACAGTAAAAGAATCATAGATTTTAGATAATAAGAAATATGGAATTATTTAAATGATTCGTTATCTTGAATTCTTTAAAAACTATCTTTTCTATTCTTACAGTAATGAAAATCACGCAAATGTTTTAAAACTTAAATTTTCTTTTATTCCATTCAAATAACTTTTACCTAATTTCTGTTTATTTTTATTTAAATACAATTTCAATTTGCTTTGCCAAATAGTTAGGAATTTTCTTTAAAAACCTCTTACTTTTTAAGCAGTTTATAGTATCTCTCAAAGTATTGCAGGAAACTTTCATACACGCAGGTTAAATTATAGGAAATAATACAAACATTTTTCAGGAAAACAGGAAATTCTTAAGGCTTCTTGAGGCATTGGCCCCCTATGAAAAAGTAGGGCCCACTCGAGGCACTTACTCCATATTTGGTATATATACATGTACATTTCAACTAAAGCAATCCGCAATAAAATTAAGTTTTATTAGAAAATTCACTTTCTATATTTTAAATTCACAAAATTACTAATTATGTCTTGAAAATAAGATGTTAATAATATTTTTCCTTTTTAAATACTCATCAAGCTTAAATTGTTCGTTATTAATTGAGACATACGATTTCTCAATTCCTTTTTGACCAATATGAGTTTTGAAAATGAGAGCTTCCCACATTCTTTAGCAATCATCATCGACAAGAAAATTCTCATTACTATTTCAACATTTTGGAACACTATGAATAGAGTGTTTCATTATAAATATAACAGGTCAATTGAAAAGTCCACGGCCTGACACATAGATGGCACTACTAGAATTAAATCCGTATGTTTTTTAGTTAGCCCTAACCCTCAAAAGATGCGTGTACAACTTTGACAGCTGTTGGATCATTAGTTTGTGAATTATAGCATTTTGAGTGAAGCAACTTTTCTTATTGTGAAAAAAATGGATAAAAAGGAATTTCGCGTGTTGATAAAATATTGCTTTTTGAAGGAAAAAAATACAGTTGAAGTAAAAACGTGGCTTGATGCCGAGTTTCCGGACACTGCCCCAGGAAAATCAACCATCAAAGATTGGTATGCTAAGTTTAGACATGGTGAAATGAGCACCGAAGACGGTGGACGCCGAAAAGAGGTTGTTACCGACGAAAACATTAAGAAAATCCACAAAATGATTTTTAATGACCGTAAATTAAATTGAATGAAATAGCAGACACTCTAAAGATATCAACTGAACGTGTACATCATATCATTCACGAATATTTGGGTAGGAGAAAGCTCTGTGCAAAGTGGGTGCCGCGCGAGCTCACTTTTGACCCAAAACAACGACGATTTGATGATTCGGAGCAGTGTTTGAAGATGATCGAGCGTAATAAACCCGAGTTTTTGCGTCGATATGTGACAATGGATGAAACATGGCTCCATCATTTCACTCCGAAGTCCAATCGACAGTCATCCGAGTGGACTGCACACGATGAACCCGCTCCAAAGCGTGGGAAAACGCAACAGTCGGCTGGCAAGGTTATGGCGTCTGTATTTTGGGATGCGCATGGAATAATTTTCATTGACTACTTTGAAAAAGGAAGGACCATCAACAGCGACCATTACATAGCGTTATTGGACCGTTTGAAGGACGAAATCGCCGAAAAACAGCCGCATTTGAAGAAAAAGAAAGTGCTGCTTCACCATGACAATGCACTGTGTCACAAGTCAGTGAAAACGATGGCAAAAATCCATGAATTGGGCTTCGAATTGCTTCCTCATCCACCGTATTCTCCAGATCTGGCCCCCAGCGACTATTTCCTGTTCTTAGATCTCAAAAAAAAATGCTAGCTGGGAAGAAATGTTCGTCGGATGAAGAGGTGATCGCCGAAACTGAGGCCTATTTTGAAGCAAAGGACAAATCGTACTACAAAAATGGTATCGAAAAGTTGGAGAGTCGCTATAATCAGTGTATCATCCTTGAAGGGAATTATGTTGAATAAAAAAAACTAATTTTGCCAAAAAAATGTGTTTTACTTTGGTAGGCCGGGGACTTTTCAATTGAGCTGTTAATTGCGGAAGTTAAAAATTGTAACCTACAACTTTTATAGAATGTCTCGTGTTGTATAAATAAAGGCTCTTGATTTCATCCGCAACATCATTTATTTGCTATTTAAAGCACCCACAACGCACATACTAAATTATTTATAATATTTACATTCAAATGCTAACAGAAGTTAATGATTTTTTTTATAAGCGTCGTAAATGAAGCAACACGAAGGCTATTGGGGACGGACTTCGTAATTTTGAACCTCGGTCAAGTGATGAGGACATCATCTGAGCTGGCACCCCCTTCTCCTAACTTCCACACCACTCCAACGTGAGAACTTTTGGCCCCGACAGATTTAACGAGCATCAGCCCCGACTACACGGCGGGTCTTCAACGACCAAGGATCGAACCCGCAACTGAATGAAAAACCTCGGCAGCCAGAAGTTAATATGTCATGATCATAGAAATAGTAAGGGTAGCGGAGCTGTTTACACTACGACCTCTATCGAAGACACGGAAGGCGCTCTGTCGTTTTTCTTCGCGTAAACCGTGTTTTGTCTACTCTTCGTTCATTGGTCGAGTGCTCTGATTTCTCTCTCCTTTCTTGTATTCTTCCGCGACGGCAGCAAACGACGATCGCCACACTTTGTTCTGTTTGATTTTAAGATAGAATACATCATACTTTGTCAAATATTCATCCAATCTGTAATTCATAACAAATACATGTGCTTGACTAACAATGTAATTAACTTTGGCATTAATCTGACCGACTTCCCTCATTCGACAGAACGAGTAATGAAAGTATATGGTAGTAGGCTTAGGGGGCCTAGACTCGGATGATAGATATGGAGTAAAAATGCAGTCCTGCAACTGTTGCTAGTTTACATATAGTTCGAAATTCCCAGTTTTTCGGAGAATATGTCCAGGAATAACATTTGATGACAAAAATTATTCGGATCTTTATGTTACTGACGTCGAGTCCAGAAAGATTCGAGCCTCCCCCCTCGAGGCATTGTACCAAAGCCCATGCCCTTAAACTGCTTTGGAAAAACGCTGTAAGACCTGAAGAAAACAATGTTTGATATGTATACTACGTAGAGAGTTTTATGTGAGGATTGTTTCACGCATTGTTTTTACAAACTGATTTTCTATCAAAGATAATGCTTTCAGGATCAACCTTTTACTAAAAATTAGGACTTGGCAGATAATACTCTTCAGCTTCGATAAATTGAGTTTCCTGGAAAATTTGAAAGGAGTTAATGTGAAGGAAATGCGATGAAATAGAAAAAAAGAACTTGAATAAAAAAAATTATAAGAAATGTAAAAGTTCTTAGCTACAAATCTTTAGGGTTCCTTTTATCGGGGAGTCCTTACTTAATCCATACAACTCAAGAAATTTGTCAAAAATTGGTAAAATAAGTTTGACAAACGTAGTAGAATCTTAATGTTTTACCATTGATTAACTATAGACCGGAAAAGGGATGTGTATTTTTCCGGTTTCGGTTTATTGTTTTGTTTGCTTCGAACTCGCTCAAAACTTTTCTCTCGCAGAGTTTTCCTTTCGTCCTTTTGACAGGCAGAGGAAATTGTAAACAAATGGCTCATGGTGGAGATGTTAACATCTTTCCGTTAGAATTGGTGAAAGATATCCAGATTAAAAATTTCAGTGTTGTAGATAAATGCAAAGATGCTCGTGAATATTTCGTCGTTAGAGGCGATGAATTTCCTGCGATTTTTTGTGTAACGGTTTACCCAAATGGACTATCGTCAAAATATCAAGAATCAATTTCAGTACAGTTTTTCAAAGTTCTTATAGATCGTGACACTTCACCTTATATTCAAAAACACAATGTATCCTGGACTTTAAGTATTATTGATTTTAATGGTGATGGACATTTCTACCAATCATTCTCCAAAGACAATGTCACAGGCTTCCCGTATAATCTTGTTGTAACTGATTTTAAAAAGCGATCTACTGTGTTGGAAGATGCTGACAGTCTTCTCCTTCGAGATGTCCTCACAGTAAGATGTGAATTTTTCTGCGTATCTGAAATGTATGTGACTAAGGAAACCTTATTGGGTGAACATTGGTTACTTACTTATAACCGAGTGTGGGCTGAATGTATTTGGAATAATGTTGATGGTATTTCATCTGTTGAAAATTTTGATGGTTTTGACGATTTTTATACAATTTTTGCTATACGTTTAAATTTGGAATATGATGAAGATGATACATATGGTGGTGTTAGTTTGTGCAGACAGATGGATACCATAATAGGGACATTTTTGAAAATATTAGTTACTTATGTATCGTATATGAATTTAACTGATTTAGATTCACAGTTAGATGCATGGGCCGAAACCGTTTCTACTGATAAATGTAGAGAAACTTATCTTAAGTGTAATTGTATCTTTCATGCATACATACTTATCAAAGAAGAATTAAGAAATGAATATAAATATCATTTTAGTGGAAAAGATTTAGAATCATGTTATCACTTTTTTAAAAAATGGTTTTCTATTCCATTAGCTAAAAGAAGAGGGCTATTAGTAAGTCATTTAAATTTAAGAGAGAATTACCATGAATCGACAATGAATGATTTTGACAAATTATCTTTACTTGCGAAGAAAGAAAGATCAATAGTGGAAGAAGTAATTGCAAAAAATATGAACATTCTTCATTTTAATAACTATGAGGATGGATGGAACTGCATTATAGATGCAATGGTATATTTTTTATTTGATGAAGACAAACTTGATATTTTTGAAAATATAATTAAATATCCTATTGATAAGAAAATGGTGAATCCTGTTGACATTGATAGCCAAATGCATCTTTTATATTTCTTACACAATGGAGATATAAAAACTGAATCTATAAATGAACTCAGTAAACTCTATAAACTGGCACACATACATAGTGTTAAAAATTTGATGCATCTTTGCTCTGAAAGGATGAGGCCTTCTGTTTCACAAAATGCTGTTAGTTCCTTAAGAAAACTTTTCAATCATAATGATGATAATTTGTGGAACATGGTGAAATCTTTTGAAAATTTGAATAAGAATGAGTAGTGAATTATATATATTTTTATTATTGGGTATAATTTTTTTCTTTGAATTGTTAATTATGCATTATTGTATTATTTTAAAACAAGTTGTGCATTCATTGTAGATGTATTTAAAAAAAAAAAATGTAATAACAAGAGGGAAAACCTTTTCATGCATACATCCAGCTGTTATAATTTCACATACAGACAAAATAGCATATCTGAACAGGAAATCCCAACCAAATTTGAAAGTATTTATTATGGTATTTTACTTCAAAGTTGTTTGTTGTAACCAAGTACAAAACAGAGCTATCTATTGTATTGTAAATTTGTAGTTCTCAAATTGAATTGGATTCTTGAGTTAATATTTAGCTTATTTTTAGATTAGGAACTAAGTAAGCATGAATAATAAACAAAATAAAATAACACCGTTAAGTCTCTTGACCGTTTTTAAAGAGAAATAAATTATGCCCACACTATTGATTTTCTTCTGGATACATTGGTTAATTAATTTCATTTTTTGTATATATAAATTTTAGGAATGAGGAAAAGTACTCAAGATGCTTGATTCTTCGTAAGATCTTAATATTCCTGGTTGATTCGCAAATAATTTCTTTGAATTTTGTTTTTACTTATTTTGAAAATAAGTAATCTGAATCATAAACCATTTATTACTTTATTTTAATCACCATGATATATTTTTTATTTATAGTTATACACACTTACAAATTATGCTTTTCTCACACTGCATGAATAAAATAAAAAAAAAGAGAGAATACTTAACTTTTCTTTGATTAATTATAAATAATATTTTAAAAGGCATTTCTGTCATACCTGCTGTATGTAATCGTATGGACTTCTTACATGCAAGTTTCCTATATTCATCCTTGACAGGTTTTGAAGCAAATGTTATTTCCTGCCCTCTGTCTATCACAGCATTATTGATTGTGTAATATGTGACTATTTTTCTTATTTTATACTCAAAAAGTTTTGTTTTTTATTCAAATTTCATTCCTTTCTGAAGAAAATTTTATCCTCATTATCCTAACATTCACTCAACTGTTTTAATTTTTTAATCATCTCTCTTTGGTTTCAGAGTGTATTCTGTGTTTTTAGTCTTATTTCGTTATATATCAGTATAAAAAGAAAAACGAAATTTCAGCATAACAAATATTTATGTATAGGATTCATATGATTGAATTAAATCATTTGATAATCTGCTTCTTTTACAAAAAAAAAAAAATATTTTTGAATGTTTCTGTTTTATTAATTACAAATTAGATATGTATTTTTTAAGTAAATATTTAAATACTAATTCTCTTAATTTTAATGTAATTAAGTTAAGAATAGGTTTGATATTGTGAATTTTTATATGAAACTCAATGACATAAGAATTTTATTATTTTCATTTTAAAAAAATTTAAAGATTAGACTGGTTGATGCTAAAAGATATTTCTAAGCAGTATTCTTTGTAGAGAGGTTTTAGAGGCACCCTACCTTTCGTTTGGATCTCTATTAAACTTTCTGTTTATTTATAAGGTTATTTTCAATTATGAAATGATTTTTTTAAGCATTTTCCATAGTTTGTGAGCAGAAGTTTCCTAAATGAAAATTTTTATTATATAAAGGCATGTTTTTCATCAAATTTTGTTCTCCATGGATTGCAATTATATTATTTTACTATGTAAATATACAATCAAATCTGCATATGAGTACGCCAGTCTTGAAGATTCCTGGTTCAAAATTCTCTCTATATAAATTTGGATGTACAGAAATACATATTGAAAATGTCTCTCGTAATTTTCTTACTAAAACATAAACAGGTCATTTTTTTAAGGATAATGAATACTAAACATTAAACTATCTAGAAATTTATTTTAAAATTATGGAAATATGTATGTAATTTACAAATTCAATAACAATGTATTAAAAACGTAAAGATTAATATTCTAAAATGAAATGAAATTTATAGTTATTTTTGCTCAAAGTATTCCCTAATGTATTTTGAACATAATATTTTGCTGAAGTCATTTTAAATTAACACTTTTATTTAGAGAAGTAAAAATTTCTTCAGGAATATTTCCATTCTTTTAAGAATTTTTAAAAGTTTACTTATTTAGCATCCTTTCTAATGAACAAAATTCATGAGCACTTGTTATCACAATAGGTAAACATAATTTTTTGTATGTAAAGTCTTTTGTTCCAGATGCATAAACATTTTATAGTTGAAATTGAAACCCCTGTAAAAAGCTTGATTTATAGAGATTCAAAATATATAGGGTCTTTTATATACATATATTCATGCTTTTTGACCTATTCTTTTTCTATGTGTAGGATATCTGTATTGTCATAAAAATGCTTTGTAAATTATTCATATCGTAATTTTATTTTGAATGTTTTTTCAATTTGTTGCATCTTTGGAATTTATTTTAAAAATGAATGCATCATATAAGTTTTATAAAATGTTATTGTTTTGAAATTTTAGTGTTTATAAATGTGATAATGTATTTCTAAAGTTTTAAGAAAAATTTTAATTTATGCAAGTGAAATTTTTTTGTATTTTTTTAAGGAATGATAATATTGTATTATATAATATTGTTTATTTTTAATATTCTGTGATGCACACATAATCAAATATAAATATATAAAATATAATCTATATTTTATATTTATTTTTGTTAAGCTTTTATCTTGTGTTTCAATTTTATCTCCTTTTTTTATAGCTTGAATTAAATTATTTTACATATTATGCAATGAGAAACATGCTAAAAATTGTTTATTTTACTACATTAAGGCTTTTGAATACATGATTGGAATTAAAAAAAAAAATGAGGTTTATCCTTGCAAGTTGTTTTTAGAAAATATATTATTATTCAACTTGCATTTGAAATCTAAAATAACTGAAAAAAAATGTATAAAGAGCAAATTGCAGTACATTGTATGGGAGCATTGTGTCTGTTATTTTAAAATTAGTGTAAAATTCCGCTTAATCGCTGAAGACATGCAATATTTGATATGAATGCATTGTCTTTATCACACACAAGGTCATTAAGAGAAAGCTTGCAAATATTAATTCTCTGCTCTTCATAATTTTGATAATAGCATGCACCAACTGTAACTTGCATGGTTTGAAAATCAATCTCGTTTTCTCTACATTTTTCATACCATCGTATCTCTTCTTGGGTACTTAAATAATAATTTGCCACTACAGTGGATCATTCACAAAGGAGATGACCTTGTTCTTGATCTATGACTCCCAAGAAGTCGTGATTTTGAAAATTAATATACAGTAGAACCACGTTAATTCGGACCTCTTTAACTCTGTTTCCACGAATTTAAAAATTCGAAATGCAATTTGCATATATCCATAATATTTGTTTCATCAACATGTTTCACAAAATTATACTCTACTGAAATCTTTTAACTGCTATAAATGTATGAAAGGAAAGTGAGGGGGTAGACTTTATAAATATTTTGTGCAAAGTCAACCAAACCTTGGTAACACCTTTTATTATCAATGGCATAGAAGCTAAATTGTCTAAATGGAAAATGCTATGCACTTTCATTATTCACTAAGTATACGTTTTTATCTAGTGTTGAATGTTCAACACAAAGAGGATTTTCTGTAAGTTTCATGTTATTTTATCTTTCTATATTGTTCGGTTAAATCGTTTTTTTCGATATCCCGGACCATTTCAGGTCTCAATCAATTTATTAATATTTTAAATGTTTTATTTAATTCAATTTAAAAAAAAAAATGTACGTTTCGTAATTGATTTTTACATACATACATAATCCAAAATGCAATTTTTTTTCTATTTAATTTTATTTTTAACTTTGCATTTAGTTTATATTGTCATTTTTGTATATGTAAGCGTGAATTCTACAATTATCGCATTCTAATTAGGTAGGAATGAGAATGCGATAGCATCATGTGCATAATCCTTGAGTATTTTGCTTATAGATTTATTATTCTCTCAAAAAATATTTTTAATGTCAAATAGCGTTTTAGAACATGAGGATTGGGAGTGAAGTTTTGGTACTTCTGTTGATGAGTTATACATTTTTGGTAGGATTGAATTTCATTCGACACGTTAAGTCCATGAAAACTGTGTCGCGGGGTAACAGTATTTGGTGATTTTAAGCGCTCAAATCGTATGCTTTCCTGATAGAAAATTGATCAATTCCTCAAGACTGATTTATCAGTACCGATGATGAATCAGTCCTATTCATCATCGATATCTAGATATAGATTTACGAAGTGTGGCTACTAAATAACGAGACTGACGCTGCTACTGAAGAAATAACCATGCGCCAAACGCCAGCGACCGACATCAAAGCCCGGGCTGATGCACGTTAAATCTGTCAGGGTCCAAAGTCCTCCCGTTGGCGTGGTGGGGAAGTTAAGAGAGGGAGTTCCAGCTCAGGTGTCGTCCTCGTCACTTGTCTGGGGATCAAAATTACGAGGTCCGTAGCCCTTGTGTTGCTTCTGGTGCGACGCTAATAAAAACTAAACTAAAAACCAGCGACCGACAGCTGTTTAGCGTGAAGTCTTCTCTATCGAATGCAGAGCTTCGCACATCTATAAACAAATTCGTTCCCATTAGAGTAATTTTTTTGTTTTGTTTTGCTGAAAAATTATAAATGAGCAATGAATTGTTGTGAAATTTCACCTGAAACATGGAAAAAAATCGCTACTGAAACTTATCATTTAATGAAAGAAGTGTACGACAATGAATGTTTATTGCGTGCACATGTTTTTGAGTTGTTTAAGCGTCTTCAAGATGGCTGAGAAGACGTTGAAGATAATGCACTCCCGAGTCGTCCTGCCACTTGAAAAACGGATGAAAATTTCGAAAAAAATCGGTAATTTGGTTCGATCTGATCGTCGGTTAGACCATTGTGTGACAGAATTGTCCCACTATAACTCATGCATGTCGTAAGAGGCGACTAAAAATAGGTACCCAGTGTCTGGGGGTATATCCGAGCACCCTGGCGTAGCCGCGGTAGTATAGTGGTCATGGTTTCAGACTCTTGGTTGGCGGTTTTCGTTGAGTCGTGGGTTTGAGATTTGGCCACTTAAGACACGCCGTGTAGCCGGGGCTGATGCACATTAAATCTGTCGGAGTCCAAAGTTCTCCCGTTGGCGTGGTATGGATGTTAGGAGAGGGAGGTGCCAGCTCAAGTGTCGTCCTCGTCACTGGACCGAGGTTCAAAATTACGAGGTCTGTCGCCAATAGCCCTCGTGTTGCTTCTAGTGCGATGTCAATAAAACCAAACCGCGCACCCTGCCCATGGGGATTATATCGAGATATATTCCTTGTTTAGGTAGGTACGGGTATCATGATCCCGAGTAATCTTTTTCTTTTCTATGAGGTTTACTTTCTTTGTGAACTCGATGTGACGCCCCCCCCCCCGGAATACCCTAGTGATCCTTCTCTATTTTTGACCCTTATTCTAAACCAATTCTTAACTTTTTTCAATTTTTTTTTTCAGTCGTCTAAACCACAGTTACATCTTGTTTATCGCAGCACATCTGTTTCATGCATCCATAGACTTCACTTTCTCTCACTCTCTGTTTTTCGACCCTCCTTGTGGACCAATATTTTTTTTCTCAATGTTTTAACTCCCAGGTCACAGACTTACTTTGTTGGGCACAGTATTGCTACATCTGGCTCTTGCGCCTTTAAACTTCACTATCACATCGCATCAAATTTTATACAACAATTTTAACATGCTAAAATCCTCACGTTTGAACAACAAGAAGCTCGCAAAAGTTTTGTACCGACACTTTGAATGCCATTGAAAAGGATCCATACTTATTGGAAAGGATAATAACGTGTGACTAATCATGGTTTTTTTCTTATGATCCGGAAACGAAGCGCCAATCCATGTACTGGAAGAGCCAATTTTCACCGAGTGTCAAAAAAGTTCGAATTAGCAGATCAAAATTCAAAGCAATGATGATTGTAGTTTTTTTTCTTCTTTTCAATATTTATGGGATTGTGTACCTTCAACGGGTTTCTGAAAGTCAAACTATTTATCAATATTACAACCTTCACATTCTTGCTGAATGAATAAGGAAAAAACTACTCAAATTATGGAAGGACAAATCATGGATTCTCCACCAAGACAATACACCGACTCATTCCACATTGTCTGTCATGAGGTTTCTAACCAAGTATAACATTCCAGTGTTAGGCCATCCTCCTTATTCCCCGTATCTTGCGCCATGCGATTTGTCTTCCTAAGGTGATACCTTCATTAAAAGGAACAAGAGTTGAGTCCCTTGATACTGTGAAAGATTAAGCGGCACGTTTAAAGGAGCTGACAGAAGAAGACTTCAATCATTGTTTCGAACTATAGAAGATTCACTTGGAGCATTGTAAGGATAGAGAAGGGTTGTATATTGAAGGTGTTACGAAGTAAACATGCGTATGAATTCAAAATAAAATGTTTTATATCCTCAATCTCATTATTTAAAAGCCACAACTTGCATAAGAATTTCGATTCTGGAGGTATAAAGAAGGAATGCAATAGCAGTTTCATAACATATCAAATTACATATTCACAAAGTATCTGTAAAAGATCTATCGTTCATTTTAGTAATTATTAAAACATGATTTGTCAATAATAAAATCATTTCAATAAAAGTTGAGAGTTATATATATATAAATTAATTTTTATGAGAAATAGCTAAGAAAATGGAGGTTTGCTTCTTTGTTTTGAAATCGTATTTGAAATACTTCTTAAGAACCGTGAATTATAGGTACCATAGAGATATCTATACAGTAGACAAATTTTGTAGAAACACATAGATACAGGTACTTGTCTATTATAACGGTGCCCACCAAATTAAGAATGCGCCAACGTCGCCAAGCTAGTAAAAAGCGCCAAGCAAGCGAAGCACGAAATTGAAATATAGGAAAACAAATAACATGCCGATAAATAATGTAAAACTTTTTTATTTTTTATATTTTTATTTCATTATTTTTTTTTATATGTATAAGATGTAGAGAACACACTTCTCTCATGTAATGGTTCAAATCAACTGTTGCACCCTTTGACATATTCGATTGCTTATGACACTAATGGACGTCAACTCCTTTGCCCAAATCATATTGCAGTAACGAACGGTATTTTGGAATCGCTGAAGCAACTTCCAACGCGGGAGGCCTTTCTTATTTATACAATTTAAAACAATAATTTTCCAAATACTTTCTTCATTAACATACAAGTTCATGACGCGGATTTTTTTTTTCCCCTCCCGCATAATAGTATTCGATAAAAGCTCTTTCTCCTGATAAGAAGTGATGGCATCCATTTCTCTGTTTCGTAAATTGAAGATTGTTAACGATATTTTGGAAGAAAACAAATTAAGTATTTTTAAAAAATAATACGAAATCGGCAGCATTAACGGGCAAGCGATAGTTTACAAATATGATCAAGTTCTGTTTCTTTAGGACTGCAACCTTAGAACTTACAACTAAATCTGATCTAACTTGCTCGCTTGGCGATTTATCGTCTAGATCCGAAATCATAATTTGGCTGGCATTGCTATAATAGACAAGTATCGAGATACCTTTATAGTAAAGAGTTTATAATAATTTCAATAATTCAATTTACATTCAGATTTTTTTTTTTTTATCAACACATTTTTTACTGCAGTCCAAAGACATGGTTGATCGTTTTTCAACTCCCAACCTTTCTCATTTACAAAACAGTTCCGTCAAGGTTGCCGCGTCACCTGATGGTGTTAATTTCTA
>BMAW01009427.1:31706-83813 GCA_019974015.1 Nephila pilipes | reverse complement strand
CAAGATTGGGAGGGTAGGGCATAGGTTCCCTTATTGTGAGCAAAAATTAGCTGGGCCCTTTTTAGAGGGTTACTATGATTTGCTAGTCTATTATAGAATCTTCTAGAGAGATAGTTGATGTGTTTAGTAATAGGAGGGATATTGAGACCCTTGTGTATGACAGAATTTCTGACATACCAAGGTGAGTTAGTAATCATGCGGAGGATTTTATTTTGAAGGACCAGTATTTTTTTAATGTGGGTAAGTGCGGCATGGCCCCAAGTAGCGGAAGCATAAAGTAGGATAGGGCGCATTACTTGTTTATAGAGAAGAACTTTGTTAGTAACAGTTAGTACAGAATTTTTGTCCATTAAAGATATACAGTTATGGATTTTGGCCCAGCATTTGTCAATTATTCATTGGATATGAAGTTTGAAGGTGAGTTTGGAGTCCAGGATAACTCTTAAGTATTTGATCTCAGAGTCCCAAGAGATTTGATCATTAAAAAATTTGAGTTTTTTATTAGGTGGGGGCAGAGACGTCTTAAGACTTCTTGAGGCTCCAGGCCCTTATGAAAAAATAGGCCCCACCTGCGAGCCTCTAATTTAATTTGGTGTATATACATGTACAATTCAATAAAAGTAATCCATAGTAAAATGATGTTTTACATGAATATTAGTTTTCCACATTTTATTTTCGCAAAATCATTAATTAGGTCTTCAAAATCAATGACTAATAATACTTCATTTTTAATGCTCATGAAGTATAAATTATTCAAACGTTATTAAGTCATACAATTTCTCAATTCATTTTTGAGTTTTGAAAATGAACGCTCACCACTTGCGTTAGTATTCATCATCGATAAGAAAATTCTCATTATTATTTCAAAATTGGGAAACACTGTGAATAGTTTTTCATTACACATGTATGTATCATGTGTGTTTATCTCAATTCCAGTTTATTTATCCAACAACTGTTCTTTATCTTCATTTTTAGAATTATATTTCTTATTAATCTTTCTTTTTTTCCATTTCTTCTCTTTGCTTTTTCTTCAGCTTTTCGCCATCAATGATCGTATATGACTTGAAATGTTGACATTACAAGTTCAGTTCCTCTCTATTAATGTCTTTATCGTAAAATTTTGATTTTTTTCTCGCATGCTATTTTAATTTCTGTCTAATCCAAATGAAATATTTTCAAAAAATCCAAATGTTTCAATAAGCTCCTCATATTTTTTATTACGTGTTTGCATATTGCAAATTAGAGATTCGATTATTGGTAAAAGGGTTCTATTTTAAATTTCTGTCTGCGGCTATTTTCAATGATGTGTCAGTGTATTTCCTTTAAGGAAAGTTACCTCTAAACTGAATTTATATATATATATATATATATATATATATCATTAACGATTTTAATAAATTTACACTTTTCGACAAAACCATATTTTTACCCTGGTGAAATAGATTTACTTTGTCAATATGTGTCAAAATGTCATTCCAAAGGATAATTAAAAAAGTAGTTTCTAATTCATTCATCTTAATTTTTAATTTTTTTGCAGAAAGTCGAGTACCCTCTGCCTGTAATTCATCATTAATTAAGCAATCCAGGCTCATAACAATTTCTGAATATCCGTAGCTTAGAGTTTTAATTGCATCTGCGCGTGCTGACCAATGTCTTTTTGATAGGTTTTTCAATTTTTCATTTCTATCACATATATTCAGATATATTTTCCATTTCAATCACAGCTCAAATTTAATGTTAGTATATTCCAACGATTAGTAGACGATGAGAAAAATTATTTGGACAAAATCAAAGCAAATTGTTACATTATAGTTACATTCTACTGCTTGAACGTCAATTAAATTCAAAGAATGTCCTACGCATGGTACGTATATAGCGTACTGATTATTTTTTTTCTTGAAGTCGAGCTTGCAATCCTGAATATTATCATTATAATGCCGATATACATATGTCCTATATACTAATATAAAACCAACATTAGTTTTATCACATACAGTTAATTATTAGATTTCCTTAAATATTTTTTATTTTTAAATTGCACATTTAAAATCATATCAAAGAAAATATTGAGTAAGCCATTTTAATGGAAATGACATGCAGAAAAAAATCCGTAACAGGTTTTTAGGTTTCTATATCGTATTATCTTACATAATATTTGGAATCTCTTAAAAGTTCTCAGAAAGATATATGTTTGTAACTATACGAAATATATGTATCCTTATTATTATGCTTATCGAACAAAACAATAAATTATGATACAAAGGAAGTCATATATTCCAAAAATTAAAGAGCATTATTACATATATTTTTAATTAGGAGAATTATTTTTATGTAAGAAATTTTCATTTAAAGTATTTTATACCAATATGTGATAAAGTATTATAGTAAGTGATAAAATACAAATACATTATAAGTTTTAAAGTATAAAAACTAAAGTTAAAGTATATATAATAAATTTCAATTTTCTGCAGGAAAATCTGATTAAATATACATATGCAAATAGAAAATTTCTAGTGAGGGGTCGTATAGACTAAAAATCTCTTATTCTGTACTGTGTTAGACGAGAATTTCTCCATTTTTGATGATTACTCTTAAAACATTAAATTATTGTACAGGCATTTATTTATCTAATTATCAAATCGTACTCTAGGATTTCTGTTAAATGATTATTTTTCTACATTTATATAATTACAATCTGTAGTAATGTAATATACTCGTTTCATAAACGTTCCTTATTATTTGGGTTTCAAAAATAACCAAAAGGACAGTCATTTGAATTTTTAAACGAAAAAAAAAAATAACGTTTTCCATATTAGCAGCAAATAAAAATATTTATCTGAGTTACAATACACATCGGAAACTCTTTTAGAAGACCATAGTACATTCAAAATGAAAGAAGCGTGCACTTATGCATATTAATCAATATAAAAACATTCTAAAAAGTACATTGAAATATTTATACATAATTTTATAAGCAGTTAAGAGATTATTTCATGATGTTCAGAGAGGGAGAGAGAAAATTTACAAAATAGAGCAGAATTTTTTTAAACTGGGTATTATTTTTATAACTCTCTCTGTTGAAAAAGCAAATAATGCGATATAAATATTTGTATATTACCTGAAATTTCAACGAAATATAATTCAAAAATAAAAGTATAATAACCTCTTACTGTTTGGAAGAAATTAAATTTGAAGAAAGGAATTACCGATTTAAAACTGTAGGCCTCTCGTTTCTTCGAAAAAGTGTGATTTCCTTCAAGGTCATTTCAAACCTCTTTTTATTAGCCCTGAAGCCTGTCATAAAATAGGGAATGTGTTTTTGTCACTTCTGTTGGGGTCTTAAATGTATCTCTTGTCCATTCATAAGCGATCCTTAACTCATGTGTTCAAATAAACAATAGGTCGCTGGAAGGAGTGTCTGTTATGTCTGTGACTGTCCTTCCCACAGCAGCATTTTTACTAACAAATTGGACAAATTTCGCTTTAGAAATAAAACTAATATTTTCCCTGATTCTCAGCAAACATTGTAAACAGAAATATTTAATAAAGAAGTAACTGTCTTCAACCAGTCATGTCCTGGAATAACATTTGACGATTAAAATTATTCTGATGATGATCTTATTCAGGCCGATTAGAGAACGAGTAGAGCCCCCCTCCACCCCCCTCAATGGCGAGGTCCTGGGCCCATGCTTTAAGACGTCCCTGGGTGGGGGGCGTTACCTTTTCTAAAAATGAGAGCTTTAGTTTTATTAATGTTCACAGCAATCCTCCAGAGTGTCATCCAATCCTCTATTTGTTTTAGATGATTTTGTAATAAATGGCGCGCATTTGCTATCTAATTTAATTTAGTACAATTTAATCAAAAATATAAATATATATAAAAATAAAATTAACTGAAGTTTAGGAATTAACAATGATTACTTACATTACTGTTGTGTATCCATTGTATTTATTATTATACAATAACTAATTTATATTAACTTTGAAATATTTTCGATCACTTTCTTAACTGTCTACAACCAAGTATGGCGGGACTCGAGCAGCCATCTAGTAAGAGAAAACTCAACTAATGCTGTTTTCACAAATCTAATTAATACCTACTGTCCAAATTACAAGTAGCAAAATTAATCAAAAAATATGTGCATTTGAAAGACCATTAAGAAAAGTTTTGTTATGGAGCTTTCTTTCTTCCTCGATTATTGACATAAGTTTTATACGTTCAATGTGCTGGGTGTGAATTTTCAGACTTTTACTAAATATTGAAAAATACTGCTAATGCAAGCTAAATGTTCGCAAACTGATAGTCCAGAGAAATCATCAACTAATAAAAGCTGATACTTAACTATGAGATTGATGACTATCGATTGATTTTTTTGGGGGGAATATAAGGCAAAATAAATAAATAAAGGCTATTATCTTCTTGATGCGTAGGTGGACGCCGCATTCTTGTAGACATTTAATCTCCGAATCTGTTTTAACTATGGTGCATCACTTCTGCCTCTATTTTGTCCGTAATTGCATCTAATTAAAAATATTTATGTTGATAATTGCTTGTATGAATAGAAAAGGACATGAATTAAAAAGTTATGAGTGAAATTGCACCCCCACAGTCGGCTTAGAGTTGAAGGTGTGTGGTTAATGTAGGAGTTGTTCTACCTGCTGATGTGATTGCAACTTATCAGAGTCGCAAAGAAATCAGGGGGGGAAATGAAAACGGTTTTCACCGGTTCCAAAACGACCATCCTCCTAGAGAGTGGTCATGATCTATCGTTCAGTGTATTATGTTAAGCACATGAGCAATGATGTTTGGTTTTGTGTGTTAGGCCAACATTGCAGTGTCATCTGAGTACATGCACGTAACAATTTTGTCAGTGCGCAGTATATAGTTCACAAAAATTGGGAAAAGGGTCGAAGTTAGTTATCTCCTTGGTGACTATTAACGAAATTAAAAAAGAAATTAAAACTGAGACAATTTTGTTGCCACTCATGCATTGCGTTTTCAATAAAGTTCAAGTGATTTAGTTCATCCTAGTCCAGTTCATTAATTTGAATACTTGTTACAACCAGTTTATTAAATGATAGGCAATCTAAATAGCCGTATTATCTACAAATAAAAATTGAAACATAAAAATGTTGATGGATTACCAATTTTTTTTAATCTCAGGAGATATAAGAATATTGGATCGCTAATGCTAAATCCTCATAGAGAAATGATTCGCTGTAATTGACTCGTTGTTCCAAATGTGCGAGGAGCGGAGCTCGTCTGAAGCTCATCGTATGTCTAAATTTCTTGTTGATTAATAAATTTCGGTTTTATTTAGAAAGAGTACTTTAAATCTTAAGTAAGATTCATCGTGCTCCGAAATGGCTCTCTATTCATTAAAAACCTGTGTTTTTACCTTGTATGTTTATATTATCTTATGATGATAAAGGAAAAAAACTAAACGAAGTTATATCAATTTAATAATAAATTCTGATGATTGATTTTTGAAACTATTACGTTTTAGATTTATTGACTAGAACTGGGTGGTGTTTTCAATATGTTCTCAATAAACTTGGATGACTTTATTTTATAGTTCCTATTTTGCTGTTGGGGAGCTTGTTTTCCTGTATTAAGGGGGAAATAATGGATACAACTTCAATGGATAATATGGTGAATCAATTGAATTTTTTACATAATTATAGTATAATTAGTGCCAATCCAGATAAAGATGAATATTGCATTATTGAGACTGAAAATAGTTGTGGTATTGAAGTTGCTGAAGAAGAATTTTCATTAGAAAAGGCTGAAAATGATTATACAACTGTTACTATAGTTAGTTCTGAGCATGAAGAGCAGCATCCTCAAAATATTGAAATAGAATATTGTACAGACAGTGTGAATGATATATATTGTGCCCAGAATTCTGATGAGGTTTTTACCATTAGAAATGGTGAGAGAAAATACTGTATTGAAATTTCTGAAGAAATGTATGGTCCCCAGTCATTGAAAATGAAGCCTAATGATAAGAACCAAGCAAACCAACTCGCTGATAAAAATGGAGAACTGCAGAAGCTTAGTCTCATTTTTTCAAATGGATATCATGTGTGTGATGTATGTAATCGAGCTTTCCGCAAAAAAAGTAATTTGAAGCGTCACTACCGTAGTCACACTGGTGATAATCCCCATGTATGCGACATTTGTGATGCAAGATATCCTACTCATAGTAGACTGAAAGAACATATGATTAGTCACAGTGGAGAAAGACCTTTTGTGTGTGATCTATGCAATAAAAGTTTTGCACGCCCATCAAATCTTACTCGTCATTTGCGAACACATAATGGTGAAAAAACGTACAAGTGTGATCAGTGTGATAGCTCTTTTGTGGAAGCTACCAGACTCAGAGAGCACTACCTGACCCATACAGGTGAGAAAAAATATATGTGTGACTTGTGCAACAAAAGATTTCTCAAGAAATATAATTTAAAACGCCATTATCGAACTCATACTGGTGAACATCCTCATTCTTGTAAGACATGTGGCCGCAATTTCAGTAAAAGAATATATCTTCTTGTTCATATTAAAACACATTCTATAGAAGTGGATCCAAATGATGAACAAATTGTTGAAGACCTTCAGAAATCTGATGATGAAGTAAGCCAATGTAATAATATCCATCAATCTACAAATGGGGTAGATCTGCTAAAAACTAATGCATCAGCTAACAAAACTTATTTAAATGATCTAATTAGTGATGCAGATGATCCAAATAATCAGAATAGTCCTGGAGAGGATTTAGATACCTTTGAGGTCAGTTACCAAACACATACTTTTGAGAATATTCAGGACAAGCTTTATTCTTGCAATCAGTGTAGTAGACACTTCATCAAGGAGAAAAGTCTTAATGCTCATCTTCAAAAGCATCTTGTTCTAGGAAAAGATCCATTGAAATGTTCAGTGTGTAAAGCCAATTTTACCCATGTGAGTCGCTTGAAAGAACATTTTGTTACTCACTCAGGTGAGAAGCCATTTTCCTGTGTTGTTTGTAAGAGAAAATTTGGTCGAAATTCAAACCTCCTGCGCCATTTGCTCACCCACACAGGTGAAAAAAAATATAAATGTGATATTTGTAATAAAAGATACAGTAACATTACTCGTCTGAAAGAACATTATCTTAGTCATTCAGGAACTAAACCTCACCAATGTGATGTCTGCAAAAAAATTTTCCAACACAAATTTGGTTTGCAACGTCATTACCTCACCCATACAGGAGAGAAACCACACAAATGTGATATGTGTAATAAACAGTTCAGTAGGAGAAGCCGTCTAAATTTACATTATCGTGCACATGGGAAAACAGTACCTGCCAATAATCCATCTAATCCTCTGGACGATGTATTCTTTATACCCAATAGAGTTGAACCTCGATTAACAAAGATCATTAAAAATTTAGAGGCTCGTTTAATGCAATCTTCTGATAAAGAATGTAATAAAAAATTACCATCGGAAAATATATTCATGCAGAAATACAGTGAGCTTAAGCAAAATAAGATTATTTCAATGAATCAAAATATTGAACAAATTCCTAGTCAAAGTGAAGGAAAAGCTTCAACTCAATCTCGTGACTCAAATGCATGTACAAATTTATTTGATTATGGAGTTTCTAAAAGAACTAGAGTATTTAAGCATCACAACCTGAAAGCATCTTTAGAAAGAGAAAGAAAGGTAAATAAGTATTCAAAAGAAATTTCAGGTGTGAATTTGTCTAACAGGCAAAACAAAATTAGCAGTACAAATAACTTTAAATGTCGTCCTGTGATAAAACCAGAGCCAGCAGATTAAACTTTTTTAAACATTTTCCTATTGTATATAATTGTCTTGTCATATATCAGTGTTTGGTTTGAGGTTCTAAGTAATTAATGTCTTGGTGTTATTTACAACATTGTGAAAATATGTCTGGCATTTTAAGATTTGATATCTTTGTAGTGTAAATTATTGTAAAAATGCTGGTAAAATTTTCATAAATTTAAAAATTTAATTTTTTTTTCAGGCATATCTTTGTAAAATATTTTTTAATTTCATTGAAATATATTGTTTTTTATTTAAACATTTTAAATAAAATGATGTCCCAAATGTTTGTATTTTGGTTTTATAATCTCTCTCCCTCCCTGAAATTCTATGCAATTTTAAATGATATTCAAACCATATCTCTCTAAATATAGATGATTTTTTTAGAATTGAAAATTTTAAACTTTTTTATAAATATTTTTATAATTTTTGATACTATACAAGCTGTATTTGGTTATGTACAAATATATAATATTCAGGATAGTAAATTTCATATCTTTGATATTTACACTGGTATATATTAGTTCCAGTGTATTATCTACTATGAGACTACTATCAGTTATTTTTAATAAAGTTAATATTTGTTTGTGAAGAAATTAAAAATATCTTTTTAAAATAAGCATTGGTTTTGTTCACTGAAAAATTAAAAAAAAAAAAAAGGAAAGATATGGGTATGTTATAACAACATCCTAAAAATAAATGAAATCAATGAATTTACCATTTTTATTTATTAAATATAGAAAATACTACAAATAAATCATGAAAGCATAAATTGTTAAACATATAGAAAATTTGCTGGCGAAAAAAAGATTAATAGAAAAAAAATCCATCCATTATACTATTAAATTTGGGTTGTTTAGTGTACCGACAATGAGTTAATTCTAAGTTCAAGCAAACAAAGAGAAAGGAGGAAATGTGACATTTCTTAAGAATTCATTTTATATTTGTTGAACAATTTGGTTCAAGAATATATAAACTTTTAATATGACTTCGCGATTAAAACTAGAAAGATTGTTTTTAATCTAAAAATTGCTGATATTTATATGGGTTGCTCAAAAGTTAGCTCACTGAAATAACTTATAAAATCTTTCAAACAATAAAATGTTTGATGCAGAAATAAACAGCATTAAATAGTTTTGTTAGGAATGTAACTATGCTTTTATTTTAAAATTGAGAACAGCTTTAAAGAAAAGAGAGTTAACTATAAGAATTCAAACAATATAGCTTGTTTTATGAAAATTTTGGCATTTAAGAGTTTAAAATTCAATCAAGAATAATTACTATATAATATTGACATCTAGTCTTGCACGTTTGGATATTTCATTTTTACAACTTATATTGTTTATTAACAGCCAATAACTTAATTTACTAACACCCGCCCTTCCATATTATATTTAGTTTTGGTGTATTTGATTTTAATGGAATAAATTTTTGAACGAAGTATTATTTGTATATACAGATATATAATGTAGCATAAAAGTTATACTGATTTTTGTTTTTTTTTTAATAAATTATGTATTTTAAAGTATTATGTTTTTATAGTAAATTGAATTTTTTCAAAAAAAAAAAATAATAATTCAATATTTTCCTATTAAAAATTATATATTTGACAACTGAAAGAACTTGTTAATTTTAAACAAATTTTTTGAATCAATTATTTAACTAAACTTTTCGAAATGCTTAGTATTATAAAATTTTGATTTCACGGAACTATTCTGTAAATGGCATAGACTTCGAATTTAAATTATCTCATTTTAAATAATAAATAATCCGACTCTTTTCATCAATCTAAAAAAGTAATTCAAATATGCTTCAAAATAAATTAATTAAAATATGCAAATTCAAGTTATAATTTTGAATGAATCTTTTAAATGTTTTTTTAATTCCTTTTCCTTGGTATAAATTTTATTTTTCATTTAGTATAAATTAAAACTTTTATTCTCTTTACAATCATTGATAATTGGTTGGATTATTATGAGGGATAGAGAGCAGCGAATACAGTATTCCTTTGAATACTATTGTTCTTCACATTCAACCTAATTGGAAACTGTTGAAGCCATTTTTGTTAGCACAAGTCCATTTCAAAATTTAATGAATCGTAAATTTTGTTAAATGTCATAATACTGCATTAGAAGTATATTTTTCCGAGCAAATTCGTCGTGTGTTTATTTATTGAATTTTCTTCGCCTGCTTATTGCTACTCGATACAAAGCTCAGTACTCCCGCGGTATCCTAGTGGTCATGGTCGCGGCCGGCGGTTTGCGTCGAGTCATGGATTCGAGCCTCAATGTCGCAAAAGACCCGCCGTGTAGCCGGGGCTTATACACGGTAAGTCTTTTGATCATCCAAGCCCTTCCGTTGACGTGGTGTGGAAGTTAGGAGAGGTGGTGCCAGCTCAGGTATTGTCCTCATCACTCGACAAAGGTTTAAAATTATGAGGTTCCTCGTCAACAGCCCTCGTGTTGCTTCTGGTGCCTCGTTAATAAAACCAAAGTTCAGTAACGAAAGCCAGTATGCCGCGTAATTTTGAACTTTGTTCGGTACCTGATCCATCAACCCACTCTCCTCATCAACTTTAAAATTGATTTTCCTTACCAATCCGTTTGCAAATCAAATTGTTAGCTCGCATCAAGCTAAATTTTAAGTGTTAATTAAAGAATATGGTCTATACTTGCTTTAATTAGTTACTAGGGATATGGGAAATTGGGCTGTAGGATAAATGGATCAATTTTGAACCATGCAAGATTTAGTGTAAATCGACTTATCTACATAGTAAATTTCTTTCAAATACTTTAAATTGTTATGGTTCCTAAATCTATCAAATAATTTTTATAGATAGTTTTGCATATATTCCTGCCTTAAAAAAAGCGATTCGCATTTATTACAACGTTTTTCTGAATTTCACTTGGTGTGTGCGTCATCAAATTTTCGATCGTTAATTTAACCAACTTCCCATCAAGCTAGAGCTTTGAAATTTTGGGAATCTTTCGTACTCGCCTAACAATGCAATATTTAGACGTTTGCGACAAGTTTTAACTAATATTTCAATAATTTTAATAAGTCAAAATATTCTTTCCTCTCGGCGCTTTTAGAATTGAGGAAAAAATTTCTTTCCCCCTCTGGGAGCACCGGGCACTCCCCACGCCGCATGAGGAATCGTAAACCTTTTGTATTCACAAGGGGAGATACTATCTCCCCTTTACTATCTCCGAGATAGTAAGGGTTGCTGTCATTCGCTAGAAAGAAAGTTTCCAATATTTGGCGTCATGTCTTATCACAATAATTTTTTCTGAATTCTGGTTCCCATTCTTTTTTTAATAGAATGACTTACAAACTTTCAAATGCATGTTTTGATTTTATGAGTATTATGAATTTTTTAATACTCTCACAAATGTCTCTTTTTAAGTAAATTTTAAAGTTAAAAATAACTAACAGTTTTAACTAATATTTCAATAATTTTCTCTAATAAACTTTGCCACCATATAAAAACGTTGGTTTTTATATCGAATTATTTCAACTTATTTTTAAATTTCATCATTTAAATATTTAACTTTTTTTTTTATCTCTGATATTTTTCAAAAATTATCAATATTAAAAAATAAAAATACATCTCTAAGACTTCAGAAAATCTGAATACTTAATTAAATGTCAAGCAATAAAAAAAAAGTGTAAGATAACAACGTGGGTCAGTTTTCCTTGGAAAGTGTTCCTGAAAAACTACCTCTTCCCCCCCCCTTTTTAAGATGATATTTTTTCTTTTGAAAATTTCGCATGTAAATAAGTTCTACAACATTAACTGTAATGTTAAATAAAAGCTAAACTATTTAATTATGTGACAAATAGACCGACAGTGCGAACTTTGGATTAATCGATTCGCTATCATTTGTTTAACTTTGAGGAATTAATATGGCCGCCTGTTTACGCGCCAAATCTTAAAGATATGATAAATATCATATAAAATTGATAAAGATTATGAAATCAAATCCAGTTAAATATGAATGCCTTAATCATAAGGATTCCTTTCTCCTCTATCTGTTCCTTGCGAAATGCTTATCGTCCTCTCCTGATAAGATACACTATCTTAAGTATTCTTGATAGTAGGGACTTCAGTTGCATTCTTGCCGGACACAAGTCACTTGGCTTTCGCGTTTCTTATAATTTTTCTCGCACTTTGCTGAAAATGCCTCACACTACTTCCAATATTCTCTGTGGTCGGGAAGCATCTAAGTAAGTTTAAATTATTTGGGTGTCGATGAGTATGTATTAATATATATGATGTAGAATATTAATAGATAATTCCAATCGGTCTTTTGAGAAAGTTAAGTGCACGCGTTTCACAATGTCCTTCATACGAAGATGAAGTGATTTTAATCTTTATCCTCTTGTGTCTTTAGCTTTTTAATTTTTTCCATTTTATTAATTAGTTTCACTGAAGTTAAATTTTTTGGAAACTTATTATTATTAATCCACTAGGTTATTCGTAATTCTTCGGTTTTTAGATTAAGGAGTGATGATTCTTACATTTTTATCCAAGTAATTAATTCAATGTAGGTATGTTTCTTTCTTTCACCTAAAGGGAAGTAAATATGTGAATCCCTAATAAGTTTATTTTCGATCACTATTTTAATTGAGTTTAAAGTTGGTTGACCACATAATTTCTCATGACTCATGAAAGAATAACTTGCTAATAGTGTACTGATTGCATTTAAACTTGTAAATTAATATTTATGTTGGCTTATAATTTTCATGAAAGGATAGAATTGTAACTATAAACTTCAAAATTATTTCTGTTTTATGAGATGGAAGATTCCTATTATTTTGCTTCTTTGAAATTTACTATGGTATATTATATTGATCAGGATTACAAATATGGGAAAATTCACATTCTTTTCAATCTGGGAATCAGAATGATTTGTTAGAAATCTAATTAATCTGAACTGTACCTGTCTTATCACTTCATATTAGTTCAAAATGCTAGTTATATAAATGTATGAAATGATCAGATTATTATTTAAAATTTGTGAATTAAAACTACCTTTGGATGGGACAGCCAGAATAATCAACATTCTGTACTTCTCCATTTCGCTGGCTCAAATCTCGCCTAGCAGATTTTATTGGCGATAACACAGTATACACATGTTGTATCATTTTTGGGGACTTTATTGCTTGTGCCGGCAAAATGGGAAAAGTACCCAACATTAAATGTAATTGTACTATCTCCACAAGTTTCGGTTATTAATTTTTTATATCCATGCAGAGAGGGTAGAAGCCTAAGTTCTTATAAGTACTTTCTTGTAAGCATACACCAAAGTTAACTATTGATATCTTTTGGTATGACTGAGTTTTGTAAAAAAAAAAAGAAAGAATTGATGATTTGGTGCAACATAAGGTTTTGTCTTATATCATTTATATTTTAAAAAAAGTATTGAATTATGACAAGGACTTTTAAGTTATTATGGTACTTCCCTGTTATAGCGGTGCTCTTTGAATTCCGATTACACCAAGGTCGTCATCAAACTCTTAATGCTTATCTTACAATACAATATACCTTGGTGATATTTCTTGGTTCTTTTTTTGTGATTCATTATAAACTGTAATTTGGGTTTTACTGTTCAGTACCGACACTAAAAGTGTAATTCTGTTAATGTTTCATGAAAGCAGTTGGTTATTGTATAAAACTGAAGCCTATAAAAAGGATCATTTAGCAGATGAAGGGTTTGATGGTAATTTTTCGGGTATGATTAATAGATTAATTGTTTGTGTAAAACTACCTTGTACTGTTGTGTTATAGTGGTTGTAATAAAAAACAGAGAAACTTAATAAGATTGTGCATGTTCTATGTATTGCACATTTAGGTACTGAACATAACTGGAATAAGCAAAATTAAAACAAATCTTTTATTCCTTTCTGAACTATTCCAATTTATATATATATAAAAAAAAAACAATATGCTCTACGACAATGCTGTGAAGGAAATTCCATGAAAATTTAAATTTATAATTAAAGTTGATGTAGTTATAAAATTCAATTTTAAATATTAAAATAACATTAAACTTCTCTAATTAGATAAATAATTATATGTAGTTTAATATAAAATAATAATTTTAAAATAAAGTTGGGAAAAGATCCATGAAAATTTATATGTATATATTATTTATTTTATCTTTAAAGCAAGGAATATTTTTTGTTCATCTTTAAGTAATTGCATATAGATTGCTTAGTATACTTTTCATGTTTAAGTAGAGAAGAGTCTCTTATTTCGCAGTAAAATTTTTAAAAGATTTTGATTCAACAATGGCATTAAATGAAATCAGGGTTTTTATGAGAAATGTTTCTTTTTTCACCTTTTAAGTTGATTTAATTTACCATTATGAATATTTTGTGATTACCCTCAAGTAATGAGGAGTGGCTGTGGTTGCCTTGTGATCAGGGTTACAAAATCTTGGCTAATGTTTCTATTGAGTCATAGGTTTGAAACCTTATGTTCTTAAAGACCTGCTGTGTAGCTGGGCATATGCACATTAAATCTGTTGAGGCTTCAAGTTCTCCTCCCGGTATAGTTTCGAGAGATAGGTGCCAGCTCGGGTATTGTCTTTGTCCTTTGATAGAGGCTAAAAATTACAAAATCTGTCTATAACCCTCGTGTTGCTTCTTAGTGCAACATTAATAAGTAAGCAAAACTACTTGTCAATGGTTCCTTGTAAACTATTAGTAAATTTAATTATTTGTAATTTATGCTACATTTATTTTTATAATGATTATTAAGAATGCATGCTTTGCCTGGCACTGTGATGCAATTTTTAATGATGTCTTGCACAGTTGCCAGCTAGACACTTTGTAATTCCTATTAGGATTGACTGTGAAAATAAATGTAGGTAGTTTTGTTCATAGATGACAATGCTGAAGGAAACAACAAAAACATATATTTAAATCAAAACAGCAGAACGCAAACATTAAAGGTTTTTTTCTTTTCCAACCTTTTTTTCAAAAAACAACTGTTACAGCTTTTTCTCTCTTCCATCTGTTGCCACTCTCAAACAGAGAAACTTACCCCTCATGGAGTTTGATCGTGATTCAACACACTTATTGCAATATCTATTCTGCTGAAGTTCTTGCAATTTGCTGTGCACTTAAATTTATCGATGATTCCAGTTCTTGTAAGTTTTGTATCTATACTGATAGCACAAGTGCCCTGAAAGCATTGGAAGACCTGGATGATCAGAGTGATCTTGTGGTGTCTGAAATCACAGATAATGTATGTCAGCTATAGGACAGGGGCTATAAAATTAAAATTTTGTTTGCTACTTAAACATATAAGTACTTAAGGCTATGGACCAACAGATTTATTTTCATAATCAGCGACAACTTTGCTGTGGTTAGTTGTCTTGTTAAAATACATAAAATTTTTCATTTTAAAAGCATAGAAATGGTATGTGGGAAATGTCAAGGCTCCAGATCTACAACTAATTATACTCAGCAAAGCCCATAATTGAAACTTGGTCTTGTATCCTAATGCAAAGAGATGTCAAATTGACTTGTCTTTGCATTAGACATATTTTTTAAAAAAGCATTTTTTGTTTGGTGAAAGGGTTCCTGAGTGTCATTCTTGCCATGTCCCATACACAGTTCATATTTTATTTGATTGTCTAATATTTCATAATCATTTTCTTGGCTTTTTTAATTCTTCTGTTTTAAAACTTGTTTTATTTGTTAGGGGAACCCTTACCACAACTTATTTGTATTTTTATATAAAATTGGCTTTTTTCAACATAGTGTAAATTTTGATCCACCATTTCACATTGTTTTTATCTATCTATATTTCACCAATCATTTTGTTATTTCAACTTAATGTATTTTTAAAAAAAATTATTGTTTAATTTTAAAAAAATGTTTGGTACAGCATAGTCAGATTTGGTTCTTGTGTCATAAACCCCAAAATTCATATTCTCCCTTGATTTATAAAATTAAGATATTACAATGTTGGCTTAGATGTTTAATTCAGCTTCTTATTTCAATTCATACTGATTGCAATTTATTTTAAACTTCTGTTTTGTTTTATTATCTCTTTCAGGACTAGACCTAGACCATACCTGGTCCGGAGAGGGATAATGAAAAAAAAAAATGTTTGTTTCATTATCTCTTTCAGGACCAAACTAGGTCACACAGGTCCCCCGTGTGGTGATCGGGAATGATTGAATAGTCTCACTGTAGCTCATGCATGTTGTAAGGGGTGACTAAAATGGGTACCCAGCTTCTGGGAGTATAGCTGGGCACCCTGCCCCTGGGAATTATATCAGGGGACCTTGGGCATTTGCCTTCTTTAGGTAAAAGTACAGGTATCCTAGTAATCCTTTCCTATGGGGTTTATTGTCTTTGGTTAATATGGGTGACTCACTTTTGCTTATTCCTTACATTATAGTCATAGTTCTTTACATTATCATCATATGTTCCTTACAACATAGTCCATTTCCAAAAATCAGAAGAACAGATTGCGGTACCATTGTACACTTTTTCAGGAAGCTGGATTCTGCTGCAAGACTGAGTACCTTCTGTCAATTCCTATGTTTTTATTGTAATCAATAACACATTCTGGTTTTTCTTATATGTATCTGTTCTTGATGTTTCAAACTCATAATCTAAATCACTAAACAGGGCAGATTTATCTGTATTTTCCTGTACATCATTGTCAGATTCATTCATTAAATTACGAATCTCAATCTCAGTTAAATATTTCCTTTTTACCATGATTTGCTGCAAAAAAAAAAATGTTCCAATGAAACAAGTAACTAAGAGCAATTGCTACCAAAGACTCTTCTTCCTGTAAACATCCATGAATTTCCATTACAACTTCTAACCACCAAGAAAAGGGGGGGGGGAAGCAAATGAACTAAGGTGCATCATCACAGCACATGCTTTTTGATTATTTTAACAATTTTCCCTTTCTTGACAGCCAGAAGTGAAATCCAAGCTTAAATCACCAAGGTGAACACTCAAAATATCCTATCAATATAGATTTCTGGCAGTAAAATTGATGGTAGGGTGGGTTTTGGTTTTGTTGTCTTTCGGAAAGGTATTGAAGTTCAGTACTTACAATACAGAATCAGAGACGAGTGTACTGTTTATGTGGCTGAACTTTTATGCTTAAATTTCGCCATCAAGTGGATTGTTCAACAAAACTGTGTTGCTTCGAACTATTTGATCTGTTCTGATTCACTCTCATCCTTGGAAACATTAAAAAACATTTCTTCCTCGAATGATATTGTTGTTGAAATTCAACAGCATCTCAAACACCTCAAAGATCAGAACATTACTGTTTGTTTTTCTTTTGTACGTGGACATTCTGGTATTTATGGTAACGAAAGGGCTGACTTTCTGGCAAAGACTGCCACGAAGCGGGAAATTGATCTTAATGTTAATATTCCTCAATCCTATTTTAAAAAGATTACGAGGGAAAGTGTCCTGAAATCATGGAACGAAATATATATTAAATCAAATACAGCAAGCATCACGAAAAGATTTTTTCCAGACGTCAATATAAGAATGTCTTACCATCACTTCTTCACTAGCTTTAAAATTACGCAATTTCTAACAGGTCACGGTAACTTTAAAAAATACCTGAATAGATTCAATTTAAGTTCGAGTACAATTTGCAACTGCAGCGCCGGAGGTGATGAGGACATTGAGCACATTCTGTTTCTATGTTCAAAATTTGTCTCACAGAGAAATATTCTTAAATTAGCTTTGAAAAAATTAAACATTAACTGGCCTCCAAATTTTAGTAATTTAATTTCTAGTAAAAGTTCTTTTGTTCTTTTTATCAAATATATTGAAGATATTTATAATCCTTCTTAATTTTTGTTTGTACATTGTTTAATCACATGTTTTTGTTGTTTTTGCCTACTGTAATATAGTGTTTTATACTTACTTCTGTAAGCCCTGTGTGATACTTAGTGGTACACAGGGACGTTGTTTGTTATTCAATAAAAAAAAATATAGATTTCATGAATTTGTAACACTATGTTGTAACATTTAAAAATTCAAATAAAATATTTTATTGAGTGTATCTGTTTTGATATATTGGTCTGTAGCAGGGATTCTCAGAGCATATCGAATATGATTCTCTGGGCACAGGAGAGTAAATATGAACATATCACATGTGATACGCTGAGAGCGAATGGGTTTAATAAGTTTTGGAAAAATCGAGATCCAAAATATAAATTAAAATGAAATTTCTTGTTGTTTTTGAATTGTAACACTTCTGTATGGAGAAAGATATATTTATTTGCATTGATGGATTTCATTTTTTTAATTTAGAGATATACAGAAGGAATTACAAGAAGAAGTAAAACTTCTGAAAGAAAAAAATCCTGACTTCGAACCAGTACTAGCTATTGTGCAAGTGAGTGATAAATTATTTTACTTTTATAATTAGATGATTATTTTAGTACACCAACTCATAGATTTATATTCATTTCAATGGTCCTGTGTAGTGATAGTGTATCACAATAAGAAACACTTTGTATTCGCAGTATTATTTGTGTAATTATTTTATGCTACATAACATATAAAACATCAAAATAGAGTGATAAACAACAAAGATTTGTTGTACCTCATTACTCTACTTCCAGTTACTAAGTAATGGATATAGAAAAATTTAATGTTTACACTCAAGAAAGCAATTAATTGCTTTAATGAACAATATTCACAATTTAAACTTCAATGCGTGCAAAATGAATCCATTAACATGCATAAAATACATTTTTAGATCGAACAGTTTTATCATCAGTCTAGATCAAGTCTTTTTCGAAATATGTGTAAGTGGTTTGCCTTTTACTGAATTGGGTCTTTTCAAAACAGTCCTTATGTTCTGAGGGTAAGAGGCAAGCAAGAAATTTTTCATGCAGATATTGGAATCTCCCACTTAAATTCAAATTTCATTGTTTATTTTCAAGATGAAAAGAGTGTTAATGTAGAGTACATGATTTTAAGTATAAATTTTTCCTGAAAAGATAAAAATCCAGTATAAAAGTTTGTTTTAAAATTTCAGTATACAATAATCCTTAAGAGAAAGGGCTTAAAAGACCCATATCCTCCTATCTTAAAGAGTGGTATGTACTCCCTCATGGTTTTTTCCTATGGTTGAAAATATTTCCATTTTACTGAATTATGTGCTTCAATGCCTAATTTGAAGCTCTGCATATACTCCACATTACCTTTGTTCTGAGGAGGATAAGTTGTGATTTGTTAAAGTTTAACATTTCAAATTTTTGACAGATTCTGCCATTATAACCAATTTCTCAATTTTCTCATTGCTTACAATCAAAATATTGCTTGTAGTTTCAAGTAACTTTTTAAAAACCAGGATGTTTTGATTAAATCTTTCGATATTCTAGCCAAAGTTTTCTACAAGTTTTTGTAGCAGTTGGTTAGGTTTCGTAGCACCTAAATTTGTGTTGTTCATTAATTGTTTAATTTTTGCTTTTCATTAATAAGTTTAGCATTTTATTTTTGAATCAGTGTATTTCATTTTTCTACTATTAGCAATAATGTCCTAGATATTTTCAATAGATTGTGTTTCGCTTACAATACCTGCAATTTTAATCTGTCTTTCAACTTGATAGGACCTAATTTCAGGTTTTATTAAACCAAAAGAGAATGGAATTTTGTATTGTTTTTTACGTTTTCATGTTTGATCAGGATTAATTTCCAATTATTAAATTCCTGTAGTCATTTTCAAAAAATAAAAATAAACCCTATATGTTGATAACTGCTAAGTATTTTCTGTTATCATGTTAATTAGTTACTAAAATTAAGATAACCGATATAATTACGTGATTCCGGAAAATGATTTTGTGTGCAATTGATTTTCTCAAAATTATTAGTACTTTTCTGCTAGGGAATTAGCAGTTGTTGATCATAAATGTTGATGTAAATTGTTGTCTAAATTAGTTGGGATGTTTTGTACACTCATTCAGATTTTGGCCACTGAACCATTTACAACGAAAGTACTAATTAATATATCTTTTTATTTTTAAAACATAAAATGCTTTCTTATGAATATAAAATAATGTGAAGTTGCAAAGTTATTAAAATTTGATAGAGAGGGCCTAGACATTTTTTCATTTAAATGAGAGAACTAGTGGTGCAAAATTATTGCTTTGATTTTGTATTGTTTTATCATGATTCAATTATAAATAAAATGTTTTCAATATTAATGTATTGCCTAATAATAATGTTTTATCTGAATTTTCAAGTTTTTAATATATCATTTGACACAGTGAGAGATGCGTAAAATTCAGTTGCTGCGGTAGCCTAGTGGTCGTGGCTGCGGACCCGCTGCTAATGGTTTTAGTCGAGTTGTGGGTTCAGGCCTTGATGCCACAAAAGTCCCCCTGTGTAGCTAGGGCTGATGCATGTTAAATCTGTTGGGGTCCAATCTCTCTCCCCCCGGTGTGATGTGGAAGTTAAGAGAGGAGCCAACAGTCCTTGTGCTGCTTCTAGTGCAATGTTAATAAAATCAAAAAAGAAATGCATAAAATTCAAATTTAGTATAATTTAGAAAGATTATGGTTTTATTAAACTAGATTATTCATTTAAAGGAAATTTATACATATTTTTTTCTCTTGAACTCTGCATACAAATAATTTTTAACATTTATATTTTTAGTCAATTATTTTTTCATGATCCATGTTAACAAAATACGAGAACCAGGATAATAGAACTACGATACCTTTTTTCTGTTCAGTTTTTTGAATGATGCTTCATTGATTTTTCCTTTTAAGATGGTTCAATTTTTTTAAAATTTTATAATTGGATTTTTAATACACAATGAAAATATTAATTTGTATGAGTGTTATCAAAAAATTTTTTCGATGAAGTTATCTTTCTTTTATTAAAATTGTGTTTCAGTATTATATTAAAAATACTTATGTTTAAGAAAATGTAATGTATTTTGTATTGATATAGAACATATTCTGTAATAGGTTGGTGCTAGAGAAGATTCAAATGTCTACATTCGTATGAAGAAGAAGGTTGCTGCTGAAGTTGGTGTTACTACAAAACATGTTCAACTGCTTAGAAGTTTAAGTGAAAGTGAAGTTAGTTCCCAATTTGATTCCTTTGTTATATAAAGAAAAATAAAAGAATAATGCTGATATACTAATAATAACTTTCGTAATTTTTATTAATTTATAATGCATTGTAATATTTATTAATAACAATTTTAATCATAAAATAGACACTTGTAACTGATGATTCAATAATGTTTCTGTGCTGAGACATTTGATATTTTTAAAAAAGTACTAATAAACCTACACAAAAGCTTAAAACATAATTCTTTCCAAAAATATAATTGAGAATGTCATACCAAGTGCAAAGATTTGGTATTAAAAGTGTGTCAAAGAACAATGTGTTTTATAAATATTTGTTTATCATGATAATTAAAACAGTTGCAATATCTTGAATTTTTATAAATTAATTAAGTAAAAATCTTTATTATTTTTAAAAATAGTTCTATATTTTAGATTCTGGCTGAAGTTCAAAAACTAAATGAAGATTCAAAAATCCATGGAATTATTGTGCAGGTTTGTTTTCTCTTCAGAATTTCTTTGATTTGGTGTAAAATCATTTTTTAATTTTTTTTCTTTTAAATAAGTGTTTTGTGGGTTTTTTTTTTTTTGTGTAATAATCATGATTTATATGAACTGTTTTATAAATTACATTTTGATGCGTTAATTTGAATTCTTTAAATAAAATGTTCTAAATTCATTGTTTAAGTAGTTTTTATTCTAATTCCTGTTTCTGTTAATGAAAATTATGTTATTTTCATTATCTATATTAAATATCTAGAGTAAAAAATAAAGCTTTTGTCATTGTCATGTAAAATAATGGCTGTTTCAAGCAACCAGAACTTGATGTAGTGCAGAACTTAAAAAACTGAAATATGAGCTGAAGATTTGTCTTCAGCACTTACATATGGTCTTAACCATTAACTGTTTTAGTTCTAAAATAATGTTAAACAAAGTAAACTTATTGTTTGGCTTTGGAGTAGCAACAATGATAAAACAATATATTAATCATGCAAAATGTTAATAATTTCTTTTTCTTTGTTGGATAAAATAAATATACTATATATAGTTTCTTCTTTCCTTTCATTTGAAAATTATATATAAATATTGGGAAAACCTTTTTCTTTTCAGCTACCACTTGATACTGATAAACCAGTTGATGCAAAGCGTATCACAAATGCTGTTTCACCTAGTAAAGATGTTGATGGGTAAGTAAGAAGTCATCTTTTCAAAATGATTGCCTGTAAAAATATTTTTTGTATTGAATTCCAATGCTTCAATTGCAATGTTATTCAAATTTGTAATAATGAAAAATTTCAGATAATCACAATTTTTTTTTTTTTTTTTTAATTTATTTTTAAAAACTCATTTTTTCTTATATATATATATATATATATATATATATATATATGTGCAAAGCTTTTTGAATTATACTTAATTTGAAGTTTCACTGTCCTTTATAATAACTTAAACTATTACAAGCTTTATTTAATACAAAGGGGGGGGAATACTGTATTTGTGTGAAAGATTGCTAGTTTTTTAGAAAAAAAAGAAAGTCTGAATATAGAAAAATTAGAAATGCTTTTGGTGAATGTTGTGAGCATATTGAATCATCTAGAGACAGAACTAACAAGGGTGTTGTGAAAATCTTATCTTAAAAAGTTTTTCGAAAAAATCAGAAACATAAACTATGTATTTTAATGATTTTTTTCAATAATTATAAATGTTATTAGTAAGAAAAATGTAATAATATTTTAACACAAAAATAAAGGTGGAAAAAAGATTTTAAATTGATTTAAGAGAAAATTAAGGTTAAGTTAATTACAAATATAATTTATAAAATTGTTATTTAATGTATGTTCATGCATAATTTTTGATATAAATAATTTCATTTTAACTTTCTTAAAATTGTTATTTACGCATAATTTTATCTTTTTAAAAATAATGCAATGTTATATTTCTGCTTAAATTTACTGTTTTATATGATTAAGTTTTGTTAAATTAAGTTTTTTGTTTGAGAATTTTCTTTGTATGATTTCTTTTTAATTTCTGCTTTATCTTTTTCTATTTAAAGTGTGATAATTATCTGGCCATTATTATTTGATAAATTTTTAATTTGATTTATTAATACAGCTTTAACATTAAAAAAATATTTAGTTTATAAAATAACCTGTAATTTGAACTCTTTAATCTGAATCAACATAATTATTTTTATATAGCGATTGTGAAGTTCCTGAAAAAGTTATTTAAAATGTTTTGGAACGTTTTCATTTTTGTAAAATAGTAAATATTTTTTGTTTTAAATTTTTAGACCACCATTGTTAATTGAAATAAGGTAAAACATAGTTTTAATCTTTCAATGTGTTTTTAAAATATTCCTAAATACAAGCATATATATTCTGATGCTAAAATTTGCAAATGTTTGTCAGAGTTGCATGTGCCTCTTTGTTGAGTTAATTGAAAATTTTAGCTTGGTTTTTTAATTATTATTTCGAAACTTTTTCGCTGAATCTCATTAAATTTACTAGTAATTATATATAAATTGTTACTTATATAGTAAATATGTGTATATAATATTCTGTTATACAGGTTTTATATTGTATAGATATTGTGATATTTTATTTTGATTAGTCCATACAAATTTAAATCTGTTGGCATCATCAATAAACATGTGCAATAATTTCACCAGTAGGCAGAGAATATTTGTGCACTTTGTGGGTGGCTATGTAATTCAGTAATAAGTTCCTTTAGTAAATTTTATGTCAACATTCAAAGATTCAACCGAAGGCCTTCATTAAAATTTTAAAATTATTTGCCTGTTATTTCTCTTAATTATAATTTCTTATATATGTATATTGCATAGTTCTAGACAGTTGCGTAAAATGAATAAACATGTTGATTAAATTAAAATTTTTGTACCTAATACTTAGTACCTACAATGTGGCTCTTAATAATATATGAAACCTGGAATGTGGTTCTAATTGACTTTGCACCTACTTATCCCTCTTTTCAAGTATTTCAAAAGAAAAAAAAAATATGCATTTTTATGCATTCAAATGAAATTAATTTAAATCAGTGTAAATTTCTTGTTTGGTTGTTTTATAAAAACTTGTTCTGTTATTGTGATTGAAACTAAAATAATGCCTCATGTAAAAAAATCTATGTAGGAGTTGAAAAAAAGTAGACTAAAATGGTGTGAAAGATTTTTACTTGTGAGAATATCATCAAAGACTTTTGATGTAGTTATTTCTTTAAAAAAAAATTTCAGTTTTTAATATACTTACACTTATGTAATATGGAGGTATTTCAAAGGTTGAAAAGTACTTTTATAAAGTGGAAATTGGCAATTCTCAAAAATATTTTTCATCAGAAGTGTATTGAAAATTTTAATTTGTATGAAAAATTAAATTTTTAAAATCTCATTCATTTAAAATTGCAACTGATAATTTTGTTAATGCATGTTTTTGTGTGTTTAGATACATTTTTAAGTCTGTCATTATAGTGAACTGTCTGTGGACCTAATAAAAAGTTCACTGTAATGGAAGATTCCTTATGTTTAATTTTAGTGAAACATAAAATTTCGTAGCATTTGGTGGTTTTGTTGAAAACAATCATAGTGATAGCATTCAATTTACTAATAAATATTAACATATATATATATATACTTATTCAAATGAACTAATTGTTGCTGATTCATTTTTAAAAAAAACCCATCTACATAAAGTAGTAACCCAACTTCTTTGTTCCATCCATATTTTTCTTTTACAAGCAGAGATTTTCATGCTGTGATTTTTCCGGATTTCGAAACTGTAAATTTTAAGAAAGTACCTTGCATGTTGCAGAATGATTGACTCTATCTTTAACATGTTTGATTATTTTTAATTGGAAGTCGCCATTTTTATCAATTTTTCCTAAGAATACTGCTGAAATGTACAAATTTCTGTTGGGTACGAAGTGCTCTTATGGATATTAAAATAGCAACTGGAGATTGAAAAGAAGGGGGTATTAGATGTCACCTCAGCTGTCCATTCCATTATTGATCTGATTTTTCAAGCAATGGTTTGAACAGTGGGGTCTGTTTCATGAACCAGTAGATTCATAGAGAATGGCAGGGAGAGTTAAAGAGTGGGATTTGAGATGCAAGTTTTTAAGAATTCTGTCTTTAAGGATCATTATATATACATCTAAGATAACCTTTGGGGGAGAAAAAAAGTCTAGTAGAAATAGTTCAATAAAGCTGTAAATTTCAGTTTTACTAATTCCGGAATGTGTAGCAGGAAATTGTAAAGGGCAGTCACTTTGTAACCTCTATCATTTGGCAGGTAGAGGTGCAGTAACATTGAATTTCTCAATTATGCATTCCACAGCTGTGACTTTCACCATCCCAGAAACATTTCCATTTCTCCCTCTTCTCTGAAATAAGTAAATCCTTAGTAAATACTGTCAAAGCCATTTCATTGCATTCCAAAGCTGTGGGAGTAGTTTTACTGGCAGCAGTTCAATGCAAGGATCTTGTATTGGATCGATATATAAATACACCTGAGACAGTTAATGCATCAGCTTAATGAGGCATATCTATATACCCGCATCAGTTAAAGGGTTAAATGGAAGCTCAAATGGGACCAGTGAAAGAGTTCACTATAGCGAGGTTCGACTGCTTATTTAAAGCTTGCATGTTCAGAATTATTAATTATGCTGTGCTATAGATATCTGGCTGCTATATCTGTAGTGTGCTATTTTCATATTATGCCCTTTTTTTTTTTTCAAATCTAATGATAAACTTTTTTTTAAGCATTTGTGATGAAAATGCTGGGAGACTTTCTCATGGAGAATTGGAGGGTTACTTTATTGCATGCACTCCTCTTGGGTGTCTGGAACTTATCAAGCGATCAGGTTTTTATACTTTTACCTATTCATATATTTTATAAGTCTTAAAATGCATTGCTCATGTTATTTTGGTATTTAATGTAATATATATATATATATTTAATTTCAAAAAGATAAGATGGGGTGTGTAGAATTTTTCTAAGAGATTGATTCATTAAAAATAATGGTCTCACTTATGGTTTAAAAGGCTTTGGAAATTGAGGACCATATTAGATTAATTATGTCTCTTTTAAATAGCTTGTTGTAGAAAATTTGTAGCATAAATTTGGTGTTTTTATTGAGCTTTACAAAGAGACAATTTTAAGTAGGTTATATATATATATTAGTAAGTATTGAAGGCATAAAATATATCAATGAAAAATTTATTATGTTAAATTTGAATTCGGTCTGGTGGTAAACGATTGAGAACTACTGAAACTAATTGATTGGGAAAGCTAAAAATTTGATTTAACTCTTTCATACTATTACATTTTGAAAATTTAAAACTCATGTAATTTGTTTAATTTCATAATAACTATTGATTCGAATGTCTGGAGGTGATTTATAAGTATTGACATCCCAAAAGTATACATCAAGCATTTTTCTATCTTTTGGAGTACAATTATATTGTTTTCTTTCACTATCTTTCAAAACATGTGCACATAAGTTTTTTCCTGCCTGCAGACCGCAGATAAGTAATGAAATGTGAATGATGTTAGATTTTTGTTTTTCACTAACAGGCAAAAGAACGGCTGTATTTTAAATTTTGTGTTGAACTTGGTGATTTCTCAAGTGTAAACAATTTGCAGAATAGAACAGACCTTCTAAGATGAAATATTGTTCAAGTTTTTCTGTCATTTTGTTCAAACGAAAATCCATCGGCTATCGTTTATAGTTCTTGGTTCTTCGGGGCTCTGACAGCTTTTGTTAGCTGGAAAAAAGTTGTGTCCGTTAGGATCGCCTACATGCATGAACCAAATCATGCCTCTCCAGGAAATGCAGGAATTATAACTTTTCTCCTTTAAATGAGTAATTAAAAGTAAAAACTTTATTATCTCGTATGTTATAAAATTCATTGAAGAAATATTTTGAATAATATCCCAATACGTCTGTAAATAGGAAGCAGGTAAATTGAGTTTTTTTTTTTTTTTTTGTTATTGAAAAATATAATTTCCCTAAATTTGAATGGATTCTAAATTATTGTTGTATTACTAATTGAATTATTTGTTATTTTATTATTGAATTATTGTTTATTTGTTATATTACTAATTGAATTAAAATATTTTATTTTTATTTTATTACATATATTATCTTGTTGTATATTATCTAATTTTTTTTAAGGTGTTACTATTAAGGGAAGCAATGCTGTTGTGATTGGTAGAAGCAAGATTGTAGGCTTACCAATGGCTTTACTGCTGCTTTGGCATCATGCTACTGTTACTATATGCCATTCCAGGACAAAGGATTTAAAGTCTGTGGTATGTAAACATTGACATATTTTATTAGTTGAAAAATTTGTATTTCTTTCCTATATTCTATTTTATAAGAGCAACAAACTTAAAATTAATAGCAGGTATTTATTTACAAAATTTTAAAAAATGTATTGGTTGTGTAAAAGAGAAAATATTCTTTTAAATAATATAATGTTAATCAAGTTTTAGCATAAGTTTGTAAACATTGAAAAATGTTTCTTAAAAATTATTTTTTATTTCAAAGGATCAAAATAAGCAAAATGATATTGATTGAATGAAATAAACCCAAATTGTAATTTTATTCAGTGTTAATCCTAAAGTTGTTGAAAAATTTTAGGGATCTTTTATCTAAATGAAGTTTAGTGTACAGCTCTATAAACTTTCATATGTATTCAACATGTAATTAACTAAATGGAAATGAACTAACTGGATATATAGTTATAGTTAACTTTTTAATTATGAAATTGTAGTATTATATGTGTAATAGATGTTTAATTTGTTACATTGTAATTTCTAATATTTTAAGCTATCCCTTCTGCGTCAAAATAATTTTTTGCTATCCTTGGTTTTAACAAGTCTGCATTCCTGATCCAGAGCATGAATCTAAAACAAATCAATCATTTGCTGTTCAACCTTTCTGAGATCATATAGTGTTGTCAGAATTTACTGTACAAATGAATATTATGTATTTATTATCAAAATACATGCAAATATGTTAAATAAGACCCATTAAAATTCACTAAGGAGCAATTTTGCTCAAAGATAATGAATAAAACCCTGTATAAAAATTGAATGTATCAAATAATTTTTTTTGTGAAATAAAAATGTTGCTTTCAGCCATCCGAGGGGCAGATTATCTCATAAAAAGCCTTCATCTAATAAACATTTCTATTTTATTGCTTAGTATGTATTTGATTTATTGTAAATTTACAAATTTAAAAAATGAGTAACTTATTAATTTCTCTCTCTCTCCCCCCCCCATAATATATCCTGTAATTTTTTTAAAGATTTTGTTTTATTTTTTTTAAAAAAAAAAAAAACAATTTTTATAGTCAGTGTTCTACTATATCAGATAAATTGTCAAACTAAGTATTTTGAACCTAAGATTTTAATTATCCAATAATTTATATGCTAACTTTATATACATTTACCATGTACCGGAACATTACAATTTTATTTTCATTTGAGGTATTGTTAATTTTTAATATATATATATATGTGTGTGTGTCTGTGTATACGTATTCAATTGTTGCTTCTGTATTACTTTTAACAGTAGTAAATCTTTATTAATAAGAGGAAGGATTTGTGTGTTTGTCTCGTGTAGCTTTTAAAAAAATGATCCAGTGGGATGAAATTTGGTATGTTGAATCTTTGTGGGTTATGATGATGTGTAGATGCGCCTTTTAAGAGATTTCTTAAGATATTCTGTTTAGATTTTTTAAAATTTAGTGTTGAAGTAATTGATAAGATTTGGATTCCACTGTGTATTGTCTTGGCACATATTTTGTCATATGATGTCACAGACGAGTTTGTTTCTGTCTCTTTATATTCTTCACTGAGTTCTTTTGAAGATTTTTACCTTGCTATAATGGAAGATTTTTACCTTGCTACATTTGAAAATTTTTATCTTGCTATATTCAAAACATCCCTACTTATTTCTCAAATCCCAAAATTAAACACTCAAAATAAAGTCAACCGAATTTTATTTATATCCTTAGAATGATTACAAATTTCTCTGATAGAGGATCTGTAACCCTCATGCATCCTCAACATAAAAGAATATCAAAAGTTATACTTAACTGATCATTAGTAGGATTGAATTGATTGATTCAAGTCAGGATCGAATCAATCTTATCAATAATGTAATTCCCAGTCTATATGTCAACTCTTCCTGCAACCTTCTACCTGTCTCCCATTCATCTGTCTGCTTTTATCTTTCATCTTATTCACTATTCATTGATTTATTCTGCAATTCTATGAATTATAAGTTGAATTGTTAAAATTGGGCATCTTCATTCAGACTCGATTTCTATCCTTTACCTCGTGTTTTGTCTATTTTGCATTGTTTCTTTGCCAGTTTCAATTTATTTTCAAACTTTTCTTCTTTAATTTCTATTCTTGAATTTAAAATTTTTATATTTTTGTTGAAGATTATTAAAAGGTGAGACCTCATTCTATACTGGGTTGCATGTGGGCTCTCATCAAAAATATTAAATGTTTGCTAGCTGGTTGGTTGACTTTTGTTTTTTATTCCAGTTAATCAATAATATAATTTATTTAGCAATTTGTTTGCTACCTTAGCATATATGCTTGCTTTTAATTTCTGTCTCATCCAAATTAGAAATATTTTCAAAAAATCCAAACAATTCAAAAAGCTCCTCATATTTTTTACTGCGTGTTAGTATATTACAAATTAGAGAATCGATTATTGGTAAAAAGGTTTCTATTTTAAATTTCTGGCTGTGTCTGTTTTCAAACGTTGTGTCGGTGTCTCTATTTCCTTCAAAGAAAGTTACCCTAACACTGTGTTGTCTTGCACACTTGTGAACACTTTGATATTCCTTTATAAAGGATACTTTCTTGGCTTTTGATTCATAATAGTCAAAAGGATCTCTTTTGGTTTTTATGTATATCATTAATGATTTTAATAATTTTACACCTTTTGACAAATCCATATTTTTACTCTGGAGAAATATATTTACTTTGTCAATACGTATCAAAATGTCATTCCAATGGATAGTTAAAAAAAGCAGTTTCTAACTCATTCATCTTAATTTTTAATTTTTTAGCAGAAAGTCGAGTATCCGCTGCTTGTAATTCATCATTAATTAAGCAATCCAGACTCATGACAATTTCTGAATATCCGGTTTAGTTTAGTTTTTATTAACGTCGCACTAGAAGCAACACAAGGGCTATTGGCGACGGACCTCGTAATTTTGAACCACGGTCAAGTGACGAGGATGACACCTGAGCTGGTACCCCCCTTTCCTGACATCCACACTACGCCAACGTTCTGAATATCCGGAGTTTAAGGCTTTAATTGCATCTGCGCGTGCTGACCAACGTGTTTTTGATAAGTTTTTCAGTACATTTTTATTTCTATCACAGTTCAAATTTAATGTTAGTATATTCCAACGATGAGTTGATGATGAGAAAAAATTATAAAGATTTTGGACAAAATCAAAGTAAATTGTCACATTAGAGTTACATTCTACTGCTTGAACGCCAATTAAATTCAAAGAATGTCCTGCACATGGTACGTATATAGCGTATTTATTTTTTTCTTGAAGTCGGGCTTGCAATCCTGAATATTTCCCTGACATATTCGAGGCATTGTCGTATGACTGACCTCTACAATCACTGAGGGAAATGTTGTTATTTTCCAAAAAGGAAACCACAACATCCGTCAGATACTCTGCAGTATGTCCATTAATATTTATAAATTGCAAAAATCTCTCAATGGGTGCACCATTTTGAACATACCGTAAAATAAAAGTTAGTTGATCAGCAGGAGTCACATCTGGGGTAGAATCAACGGAAATAGAATAATATTTAGCTTTCTGAATTTCAGTGATAATAGTTTCTAAGACTTTTGACGCCATGACTTCAATGAATTCATCACAAATTGTAGCAGATAAATAAGACGGATTACCTTTTCCAAAATTGCCGTACTTTTTAATATGTTCATTTAAAAATGGATCAAATTTATACTTAGAAGTTCTAAAGTGCCTAAATAATTTCCATTATTCTCTGAACCTATAATTTCGTTTTCCCCTCTGAAAGGCAATCCTCTTGGTGCTAAGAATTTTATTACAACCACTATTCTCTTTAGCACTTCTTTCCAATAATGACGTTCATCATTGAATTGCTTAATAATTTGGTTGTCTACACGACAAGATAACTGTAATTGACTGTGGTAGTTCATCATACACTTTCTGCGTTCAGGTGCATTTTCATGCTGTGAAATAGCCGTACTTGCATACTTCCAATCATTGAATCCGCTAGTGCTGAATGTAGAATTAGTAGATGAAAATAATTGACATACGAAACAGTATACTTTTCCTTGTGACGGAGAATATACTAGCCATTCACGCTCTACAACCTCACCATTGCATAACATTGAACAGCAACTTAGACAGGTATCTTGTTTTAGTTTTATCATTTGATTCGTTGTATATACGAGCTGATTTTTCAAAATTATTATGTTTAGTGGAACAAACTGTCGGACCTTTCTCTACCCAGTAAGATTGTAAATTTTTGTCAATATATGAAGGCCACAGCCCTGGATCTGTACTTGCAATAAAAATATTTGAAACGTTATTAGTTACTGTACTTATTTCAGTAGGATTTATAGTACCTTCTCGAATACTTAAATAATCTGCTTCTCTCTGACCTTCAACTTCAGGTACATTATTGGATGTACTGATAGAAGTTGTAGAGATAGATGTAGATGTAGAATTTGTATTAAAGAAAAATTGGGTGAGTTTCGGTAATTTATCAATAGATTCCTGTTTTTCCTTCGATCTTTTGCGTTTCACAGCTCCACTTTCAAAACGTTTCATTCTGACTTATCCTGAATCTGGAATAATTAAAATAAAGCAATTGTGAAATTTGATAGAAATAGTGGAAAATAAAGTATTGTAGTGGCTTAAAATATGTACTTTTATAACTTAGTTACAACAGCGATTAAATTTTTATTTTATATTTATCCGTTCTTAAATTTACTGAAATATCAGCACCACAAAAGATTTATCTTAATTCTGTTCAAGTGATTACAGAAAGAATTTCACCAATGCAGCACGAAGACAGTAAACAAGACATTTCTAAAATGGCAATGATGTTGCTGTCTTGCGCAAACGTATACTGTCAGAAAATGACAACGAATAAAATATTTTTGCCTAACTTATATTATATTGTTAATTTTTGTGTGTGGTACGTTGTTCTCCCTTTTTAAAGGATATTTTACTTGATATGATATATATACAATCATTGTGAAATTAAATATTTGAGATCCTAAAATGGAAATACATGGTTGTATTATTTTTGGACTAGAAGTAATCTTCTATTTTTCCATAGATGCAATACTTTGTACATGTGAATTTTTTTACATGTATTTTTCGGGAATAACACATCAATCAATAACTCCCGAGACTAACATTGAAAACAACATTTTTTTTGCAAAATTTTTTTTATTCATCAACATAACACCTTTTGTTAATCACCTTTTAGGGTGATACAATCGTTCCAACGCTTTTCCAATCCCCCCCCCCCCCCAAAAAAATTTTTTTTTTTTTTTTTTCGCAAGAAATCTTTTTTGTTGCGAGTAAATAGCGATAAACAGCTTTCTGAATCATCGACTCGTTGCTGTTTTTGTTCCATCAAAAGCAATCGCGGCACCCACTTGGAAAAAACCTTTTTCAAGAAGGATAGTAAATACACTTCCATATGATATTTGTGTCATCTCAGCAATCTCACGGAGCTTCACTTTACGATCTTTCATTTTTTGTCACTTCACTCACATTTTCCGGTGTAACGGCTTCCACAGGTCTACCCGAGCGTTCCGCGTCATTTGTGTCGGTACGACCACGTTTAAACTCGGCAAACCACCGACAAATCGTTGCTTTTGATGGACAAGAGTCCGGGTAACATTTTTCAATCCATTGTTTCGCTTGCACGGTGTTTTTACCCATTAAAAAACAATGTTTTATCAGAACACGAAACTCGGTTTTTTCCATTTTTTAAACAAACTACAAAACGACTTTACTCCAACCTCGATAACTCAGCTGTTTCTGGTCCGATCGACTTAAAATTTTGACACGTTTCAAGCAAAGGTTAGTACTCTAGAAAGACCTGGTTACTGGTTTACTACGAGCGCCATCTCTGGGTTAGTCTCGGAACTTATTGATCCATGTGTTATATATATGTAATTGTATAAACTAAATCCTAATAATTTTGTTTAATCAACAACCGCACATTTAAAATTATCTTTAATATCTCTTAACTATTATATTTAGTTATTTTTAACATTTTTATTAAATTTTAAATATGAAAATCACTTTAAAAATTTTATCACTCATTATTATTCTTTTAGTTTTGAAGTAATTTTTTGACCCATTTCTATATCTAATTGTAGGATAATATAAGAAAATTTTTATTATTTCCTTAGCAATTAATGCAAGTAGTTATATACACAAATTAAGTACTTACAAAATTCGATGAGAATTTTTTTTGGTACACTTTTGCTATATGAAAAATCGTTTGATTATTATACTTGAAAAATATAGGATTTCTTTTTTATAATTACAGGTTAAAGAGGCTGACATTATAGTTGCTGCTGTTGGCCAAGCTCAGATGGTGAAAAAAGACTGGGTAAAGCCTGGTGCTGTTGTTATTGATTGTGGAATAAATAGCATTAAAGGTAAATTTTTTAAAAAAATTACTTAAGAGTTAATTTTTTTTTTTGAATATATTTTCTAAATTAGCTTAGAGATTTAAATTTAAATATTTGTTGGAAGAAAATTTTTGGGGTAGAGATATATAGGAAGGATTCAAGCTATAAAAGTTTTATCTCTGAAATCCAGACTATGTTCTAATGAAATATCCTTGGAATTTTTTTTTTTTTTTTGTTTTGGTTCTTTAGTTTAATAATATGTATTATTTATTTTGTGTTATCTGAGGGATTTTCAAGGTATTTGTGGTGCTGTTTTTTAATAGTTGTGATTTTTGAAAGCATATAGATCATTCAAATTATTTGCCTTTTTTTTCTTCTAAAAAGAATTAAATTCATCATTTAGATCTTGACTTATGATTTTCAATATGCATTTTATAACAAGTGTTTGTTTAAATATGTATTTATATCAGCAGTGTATTTTAAGAGTTACTTTTCAATGACTTGGAGAATGTTTCATTTAAAATAAATTATTTTTTTAATCCTTTTTATGTGATAGCAAAAATCAGGCCTGGCCAATCTGCGGTACATGTGGCCCATAAGGTGGCAACCTGCAGCCCTCGGAGCTGGGAATAAAGATTTAAATTTTTATTGCACACAAAAGTACCAAAGAACATTCCACCATAAGTTGTTCATATCATAATCTACTACCATTTGAATATTTTGCAACCTGACTCAACTTTTATTACAATTTTACTTCTATAATATTGTTCAGAAACAATTACAAAACTAGTTTTAAAAAGTGCCCTGGCCATCTGGTTTGATTGAGCGATACACAATGCATAACTAATCAGCAAACTTATTGAAGAGTATGGGTGTGCAATACTAGATGTATGGAGGGGAATGTGACACGGGAAACATGCAAAATAGCTGCAGTCTGTTTGTGTGCAGCAACCCTAATATATCTGATGCAGAAGCTTATTGTTCCAGACAGATTGACTTCTCTGTGTCTTTAATCACTAATTATTTAGCACAGGATATCTTTTTAAATTGTATTTCGTGTAAATATATGTAATTTTGATTAAAAGCAGTTTCCCTTAATTCATAGCAGAATGTTCTTGATTTCTCAAATGAAGTTTGGGAGGATTAATCACTTCCCACTGCTCAAAAGGAGAAAGCTGTAGTAGTTATTAATGTGAGAATTTGAATTGGCATTGAATTCATCACTTGCGTGCACAAACACACATATATAATGCAGTCCGCCTTATTAAAATGTGTTGCCAAAGTGGCTTGCAAAGTCTTGGGTTGGACAGGCCTGATATAAATATTGTGTGTAATTGAGATAGGAAGAAACAAATTGGAAAATAACTTCAAATATCTTATATATAAAAACCATTTACAAAAGCTTTTATTTTAATGCACTTTTTAAATTATTTATACCCTTAAATTCATTTTTAATGTGTTAGAAGTTCTGATGATGAAGATTTTAATCTTTTAAAACTTTATTAAATTAAATTTTTTGATTTATAATTATGTTCAGTGTATAGAATGTTGTGTTTGTAAGCACTGTGCAAATTTTTAAAGTTATATAAATATATCCATTGATTATTAATTGTTCATTCATAATTGTTTGTTTATGTGCGTGATTTTCTTTGCATAAACAGATACAGAAATATACTGGTACCTCAATGTTAAAAAATGACTGTCATTGCTTTTAATTTTTAAAAGTGAGGATTACTTAAAATTCATATGAAGTAAGATATTCATCAAATTCTTATTATATCAAAGTTTTGTATTTATACTAGTCATATTAGTAATCATATGGATTATATGAATGAAAACATAAACATTACTTTGATTTTGTCTACAATATATGTTATGTGTGTGATCTCAATCTCCACTTACATTTCCCTTATCCCCTTTCTCTTATAAAGTAGGGATTAATGAAGTGCTTAATAAAAGTATTAGAAAACAAAATCTTTATTAAGAAATTAAATTTTCTTGATTTTTTTTTTTATGGAGTTCTTGTCAAACAATATTACAAAAAAAAATGTGTTTTATGTTCTTAATCTAAAAGGTTTCGAAATTAGACTTAGAATTATGGTCTTTTATTAGTTTAATAAACTCCTTTAGTAATAAAGTGTAGAAGATAAACCTCTTGTCACAGATTTGCCCTCTACAAAGACCTTTCCCTTAATGCATTTATGTAATATACTTATATACAAAATGAAATTTCGAAAAGACTAGTTAATTGTATTAAAAAATATTTGCATTATAAAAATATAATAAAGTATTATATAAAAGAGTTGATATCTCTTTTTCTTCTAAACTTCATGGACTCTTAAAATCATGGTATGTATGCAAAATGTTCACTAGTTGAAATCCCCTGTTCTTTATGTGTGTTAGAGTAAGATCAGAATTCAGTATAAATTGTAAAGTATTTTTAAAGTACTTTTTACCTATTTTGATTATATTTACGCAATATTCTGTCCATTGCTGGACTCTTTCATATTTGGCAACTTATGAAATTCTTGTTAAGTGTAGTGTCCCTGTATTCTCAGATTTCTCTGTCGAAAAATATAGTTAGAGACTTGTCATTTAAAAGTATTACAAAATCTGCCTTCTATATAGTATGTTCTCATCCTTCCATCTCTTTATGTTGAAAGAACTTATTTATAGCTGTATCTGACATATGGGTTAGAAAATTTTATTGTTCTATTTGTAGTATAAATGTATAGAGAGAGCATATACAGAAGAAAAAAAAAATTGTAACTTTAAATCCTCCCTGTTCGATAGTTATTCTTTTTTTAAAATCCAGTTTAACTTGCACAATTTTTTGAAATTGCAATATTCAGTCATTTGCTACATTTGATTAATCATTAATCTACTAGTGCCAGTTAAATTAACCATTTGTTTACTTCAGTGTAAAACATCTGAATGTAGCATGTCACTATTTGATTTAAGGACTTTTCTTAATTGTATGTAGGATATATTTTTAGTGATAATTTCTCTAATTTTTTTTTTCTGTAAAAGTTGCACAACATGTCTTGTCTACCATGATCGTTAAATTTATATGAAGGAAAAATTTAAGATATTATTCTTCTGATGACTGGTGAACAAAAAAAATTATCTGAATATTAGATTAGAATGCATGTATTATATAGAATGTTAGGTTTGGTAGCACAGTGGCAACTTTGTAACACCTGAAAAAACATTGTATATAAGTACTTAAATGTTTGTTGCCTTTGCACTTCAAGTATTTAGTGTAGATTTGAGAAAAAGCAGATCTTCATACTTTGGCAAACTTTTTATTCCTCATTCTCATTCTGCACCAAATTATTCTAATCTAAAAATGTCAAGACAAAAAGTGAGTTATACAGAGGGGGAAAATGTCATAGATGAACATGCATACATTTTCTAATTAAAAATATATTTAAAATTCAAAAATAACAGAAGCTCTTATCCAAAAACAGTAATTTAAATGGTTTTAAGCTTCAAATTTGTGAAATTCTCAAGTCCAGATTGCATTCTCCTTCTCCAATCAGAGCAAGTAGCCCAAAGCCACATCTTCTCCAAAACATAATTATGAAAGTATCTTTACTCAAGCTCAGATAATGGTGTGATGTGTGATACAATTTTCTCCCGAGACTGAATGTTTCTTATTTGGCTAAGCAATAAAGTTTATTTTCATAATGAGTTTTTTAGGTATCTCTGATTAATGAGCTCCTTATGAAGATTTGATCTTTTTTTCACACTAATATTTAGTTTTTTATAAAACTATTTTAATTCTAATAATTTTCAATATTATTATTTCTGGTGAGGAGGTAAACACTTTTAATAGTATAAGAACTTCATAAATGTACACTTTCACTTCAAGTGAAAAGAAAATTGTCACAAATGTATATTTGAGAATACTATAGTTTGTAAAAAAATGCATTGAAAAAGTATTAAGTTTTTCTATAAACAATTTAAATTTAATAATTAAGTATTTGTAATGTATATCTAAATTAAGCAAATTATATGTAACTTTATTCTTACTTTTAAATTTTTTTAAACTATAATTGAAGCAAGTAAAGAATATGTTTATTTTATATATGAAAGTTGTTTCATTTAATTTTGTTCCAAAAATACTATTATTTACACTCATGTATGAAAACAATTTCTTTTTTAAAGACCAGTCATTTTCATTTGTTTCAATGATAATAAAAAGCTGTATATAGTTTATTTAAAAAAACTGTAATTTTTAACTTGTTTCAGACTCCAAACTTTAATAACACATTTCTATGTAATGTTATTTTCACATAATGAATATCAATGTTAATAATTTTTAAATTGAGGTAATATGCATGCATTAGTACATTTTATTAGAACCATATGCAAGAGATGTTCCAAGTTTTTAATGTGTAATTTATTAAATTTGACTGTACAAAAGAATGAGCGCAGTTAATAAGATTTCAAAGAATGTAAGAAGCCGAAATTGACAATATACATTATATAATGAGAATTAGGAAAAGCATCCAACTTATTCAGAAAAATAACTCTTGTAATGTAATCCTTTAAAAACACTGAAAACTTTAAAATATTGCCAAAAAAAGTTGTTTCCATAACAAAATGATCCTTTACCACTTTTGTATTAACACATCTGATTTAAAGATGGGACAAATCCAAGTAAAAATTAAAGCAAAAAAGTGATTTTTTTTTTTAAATTTGTGATCATTCCTTGACCCTCATTGAATTTCTCTAATTTTCTCATTTTTTCCAAAGTTTGTTTTTTGTTAAATAGTTTAGATTTTTCACTACAGCATGTAAGAAACAGCTTAATATTACATAGATAAAAATAATTATTAAAAAAAATCATAATTTGAAATGAAGATTTGTGTGAACTGCATTCAGAATTGCTTAATCTGATGACAATGCTATCTTTGTTTATAACTTTTTGGCATTATTCCATTTTCTCTCTTTGAAATATTTTGGAATTTTCAACTAAGCCTTGTATTTATATATAGAGAGCGAAATGCATTGGATTTACTTATGCAGATTTCAGATGATGCTAGAAAAACTCTTTAGTGAACTTTTATTTACTCATTCATTTTATCAAGACATCTATTCATTGCAGATAAAATTCTAATTTTTTTAAAAAAAATTCATAAATAAAATATTTCAAAATCCTTATAATGATTATATTAAGACAGGCTGTGGCCAAATTCAGATAGCATTCTTACTATATGCAAGCAAAAGTACTTTTTGAATTTGATTGAAAAAAGTATTTTTTTCAATGTGTACATCTGAATTTTTGAACTTTGCACACCAGCCTTATGGCTCTTGTATTGTACACCAATAACTCCATCACAGTATTAGTTTTAAGTGTATATATATATAGGTAATTTTTAAGAAATATGGTTGCTGCTATAAAGCAGAATATTTATTCTTTAGTTACAATGTATAAAACATACTAAGTTTATAAATTTTCAACAAAGGGAGAATTTTATGTTCAGTAATTTGTCAGTATAATATTTTTCACCTGTATGCATGTGGATTTTCCCTAAGCAACTATTGTAAGATTCATTAGTTTCACATCTTTCTGATTCTGAAAATGAAGAAGTTGCAGCAACATTTACACACACACACACATCAGTTTGTACATAAGTATTCAAGTAAGCAAAACAAACATGTTGCTATAGCAGCGACATTTAAATGCACATTAATGGAGTCCGAAGGTGTAAATTAATTGAAAATTATGTAACACAAACTTTTTTAACTAATTAAGTAAGTTTTCTTTAAAAAGATTTTTTTTTTTTTACAAGGCATTTACAATTGATGGAACTTCTAAAATGGTATGAACAGTTGTTAGGGTAAATTTTGTAAAGCGATGGTATTTGTGTAAAATCTTGTTGATAATGTTTTTCAAACTAGAAAAATGTTGCAAAAGAATGCAGTTTTTCATCACTAGAGGAAAGTAGGAAAACAACATGGTTTTTCTATTTCTGTAGGGTTTTATTTAACCTTGCTTGGCCCTTATTGGAACAAAATTCTTATGGCTGAAATATTCATTTAAACATTTCAAAGTCAACTACTATTATAAATTAGTGGATCTACAGGCTAATGTACATATACAAAAAGTTGAACAACTAGGGATCGGTCAAATATCATAATAAAAGAATCCAGAACTGTGCACACCCACTTAAATTTATGTATTGATGAATTTGTGTGGTGTTGGATTCACGATGAAGAGGACTAATTCGTTGCTACCTTAAATGGAATTAGATTTGGGATCGGTCAAATAATTGCTGCGAAGTTTAATTAAATCACACCAATCTTATACGGTCAATAGTATTTTTCACAAGATTCTAATTTTTTTTTGTCACAAATAAAATTAATTTGTATTAATTAGCTTTTTAATATGAATAATTTAATACATGAAACTAAATTCTGTTTTGTGATCAAAACTAATTATATATAATTAAATTGTCATTATATTGCTTGCTTTTACAAGTTAAGCTCTCACCTTTTTTAATAATTTTTTTTTCTAGCAGCTTATATGTTGATGAAGGCTATGAAAAACACCCAATACTTTTCAAAATTATTAGGTTATTTATCTCACCTGTATATTCATTAAAGTTTTTTTGTTAATAATTTTATGTTAGTATTTTTTTTTTTTTAAATAATTTTAAGATTCTATAATCCTGTTTTACCTTAAAAATTAATTAAGAGCATAAATATTGCAAAGATTCCATGAACATTGATTAGAATAAACAGATGGTTTCCTTTACTTTCAAAACCAGTGGTCATGTTTTCGTTGAGTCTTGGCCACCAAAGACCTGCCAAAGCTGATACACGTTAAATCTGTTAAAGAACTCTCATTGGTGTGGTGTGGAAGGTAGGAGATGGGGTGCCAGCTCAGGTGTTGTCCTTGTCACTTGACTGAGGTTCAAAATTACGAAGTCCTTCGCCAATAGCCCTTGTGGTGCTTCTAGTGCGATGTTAATGAAACCAAACCACTCCTTTCAAAACCATTAATGTCTCCCACTAATAATCCTGTAGGTGTTTCATTGGCATAGTTAACACAAATGAGGTAGAGCTTTCATCCATTCAGTTATTCTTCCTTTAGTTTCTTTGTAATAGGGAATAATCTTATTGATTGAACTGCTAATAAGATTTTCGTATTGCCAGTTTTGTTAATCAGTGTCCAAAACCAATGCACCCAAAACCTGCTTTTTAATCAAACCATCTAAAAATAGGATTTAGGCTTTAATTACTTCTGTAGTATTCCTTTCAGCATTTCAAGTTAAATTAATGTTTTGAGCTCTACATATAGAAGTAGCAATCTTGCAGTTGCTTCAAAATTTATTGATTTGACTCATTATTTTTTTAAAATTTTTATAAATACATTAAAAAACCATTAGGTTAAAAATTTTGTTCATAATGAGTGATATTTTCAATCTATGAAAATTTTAAAATTAAAATGCTTTTTTTTTTTTTTGTGCATTCATAATATTATAGTAAATCATTTCATATTTTGCTGGATATGAATCAACAAGAATTTATCCCATATTAAAATTAAGTGTTGGGAAAAAGAGAGCATAGAGAATGGGAGTGTAAATGTATTTATACATTTTTAAATCATGCTCTTTTTTACATCAGATGAAACTAAGAAGTCAGGCTACAGACTAGTTGGAGATGTGCATTATGAAGAAGTGAAAGATGCTGCTTCTTGGATAACCCCTGTACCTGGAGGAGTGGGACCTATGACTGTTATCATGCTAGTCAAGAACACTGTATCTGCAGCAAAACAGGCTCTTCAGAAGGTAATTTTTTATAGGCTTGGATATGTATAGTAATAATGCATTGCTTAATTATAATAGATATAGTAAACAAATAGTTTTTACTTAAATTTGGAAAGTAATTGCAATATCACCCTTGCTTATTGAAATTTGTGGCTTTTTTTATTGAAAGGAAACTAACATTGTTAATTGGTTTTTATAAAAAATTAAGATAAATGTAATAAAATAAAGTAGAATATTTATGGAAGACAAATGTTGAAAAGCTAAATATATTTATTGTCTATTGCATATAAATTAGAGCATGACAATAGAAATAAGGAATGAATAATTATTTAGTGAACTATAAAACAGTGAAATTGATAAATGTTTCAAATGATGACAGTTTTTTATATACATTCAATGTTCTAATAATATATTGCATATTCTGTTAAATTAAAAATATTGAATGTAGGAAAAATACAGAACTTATGCTCTACAAAAATGAACATAGTTTATCAGTATCTCTCATTTGTCATTTTGTGTACAAGTATCAGTCTCTGTAAGCAGGAATAGGGTTATAGAAAAAGGGGAAACTATTGTCATGTTTTGAACCCTTCTTAACTTTTTAAAAAAAACTTATGAGAGCCATTCATTACTTAAACAGAAAAACTTCTTTAGTGAAATAAATACTTAATCAATGCTATTGAAACTTTTGTGGGTGCTTGTGGCAACCTTGCAAAGGGTGTTATTTGGCTGTTCAATGAATATCTAAGTAAACATAACCTCAAAATTTTAGTTATGATTGCATGCTTGTTCGAATCAAGTGCTTTTGAAGGAAAGCATTCTGTTATCCGATTTTTACTGTTAGAAATATTCCCTCAGATGAGCAAACAATACAACAATAGTTGCTTAATTGCACAAATTTTATCCATTAAAAATGGTTGCAAAAGCACTGTCCTGTGCATCTGCTAACTGTATTGGCCTCTGCTTTAGAATCGTGCATTAATTCACTTATATATGAAAACCAATGACTTACAGTTTTACAAATTGCTGAAATATGTCGAATGAGTTTCGACATAACTTATTCTTTCATTCAAAACAAACTGAATTACCACAAAACTTATGCAAAGTGAGTTCCCATTCAGCTTGCAGTTCATTGAAAAGCAAGAAACTTCGCATCTCGACTAGCTCAAAATTCGTTTCAATAGGGAAGGAGGTGCATTTTTGGTCAGGATTTCAACCTATGATGAAACTTGGATATATCATTTTGAGTCTTCCACGCATCAAAGCATTTAGTGGAAATGCCCTGAATCACCTGTCCGTAAGAAATCGAAACTCTATTATCGGCTGGTAAGATCATGTGAACGTCTTTTGGAGTGCCTCTGGTTTGATTTTCTGTGAGTTTTTTAAGGAGAAACATGCTGTCAACAGCCTATATACTACACAAACATGATTGAGAAGGAAGTCAAGAACCTGACTTCGATAGAAAATATCAGAGGTTCTAAGGAAAGGCATGCTTTTTTTGCTAGACTATGCTCAATCTCATGCAGCACAACTGAATGTAGAAACTGTTGGCAAAGCAGCTGGGAGCTCTTATCTTATTTTTTCTACGTTCCTTGACCTTATCCTTTAGAATTTTAATCTGTTTGGTTCGATGAAAGAAGCTTTGCATGGCATCAAGCTCAAAAATAACGAAGAGGTAAAGAAAAAGGTACAAAAATGGCTTTGAGATCAAGGTAAAGAATTCTTTGCTGAGGAGATTAGAAGATGGAGCTTACTTTAAAATGTAAACAAAAAGCTGTATTAATTTAACTAACCATTTTTTCTGTGAAGCTATTTGTCTGTTTAAATATTGAATGAACCTCATATATGTACAAAGATTAACAACCACTCAACCTAGCTTCTATCAGAAAAATTTATATATATATATATATATATATATATATATATATAATGTTTTAGCTCTATTATGTCTGGGTTTCATTAAATGGTTAAAATTGTGTATCTTACAGTTTTAAAAATAAAAGCAAATGAAATCCACTTTATCCACTTTGTTAAAGAAAATAGTATTAGAGAAGAGTATTACTATTCTTATTTTAACTATTCATAGGGCCATATAACAACCCTGCATGTAGAATTAACAATCAGATAAAATATTTAAGAAGAGTTATGAGTTTTCTTAATATTTTAGTACCTATAGAAAAATTAACATTTGAATGCTAGTTCAAAAAATTCTCATTTTATGGAATTGTTATAAAGAATGCTTTTAATTTGATTTGTTTTAAATCTTGGGTCAAAAGCAAGATAACTGTATAGTTTTTTTTTTTTTTTTTAAGATTCTTACTCTTTTACTAGAAAAATAAATTTATTCAACCAGATAAAAAAAAATATTTACTTACATTTCACATCTTTTTTTTTTTTTTTTAACCGATCTTCCAAGTTAAGTATTATTAATTAACAAATCCATGAAATCCCCTCCCCTTTTTTTTAAAAGTTTCTTTTATAAATTTCTATGCATTTTGTAATTCTGTTTTTAATTTTTGAAAATGTTACAGAATATTTATTTTCGGAATGTTCTAATATTATGTACAAAAATCTTTTTCAAATTTTTTTGTATCTGAAGTATCTCAAATTTAATTTTCATCTTTACAAATTGTATAAAATCCTGTGTGCCCCCCAAAAATATACATAGAATGTTATGAAAAAGTAATTAGTACTCCATAATAATTAAAAAAATATGAATTATAATAAGAGTGCATAAATTGTAAATACATTATAAAGACTAAGTGGTGTTTGAAAAAAAAAAAAAAAAAGTAATTTTAATTTACATAAGATTTTATTGCTCCGTAATTATAGTTCATAAATGATACCATGGATTGAAAAGAATTTAGTGAAAGTAATATATCTATTATGCACCAAACTCTAAATTATTTAAAAGTAAGTGTCCTAGTAGAATTGCAATTCAACTTCTATGTAAATTTATGTTCTCAAAAGCCAATAAATACTAGCAATTTTTGAACAGTTTTGTGTAAACTTGATATTTGTAATGATAATATATAATTTTAAATTCTTTTATATGGTGGAGAAAAAATGCTCTAACTAAAATTTTAATTCTTAAATTCAGTATTATTTTTAAAGGATTTGTCAAAATTATTTTTATTTAAAATTGTAATTTAATGATTTTTATGATTTTTTTTCCAGTCATTGTCACAATAACTCTCGCCCTTTCACATTTCTGAACTTTTTCAAGGGAGAAAAGAACTTCAGATGGAAGATAATTCTATTTTATGTGTATAATTCTTAAAGCTAGTATTTTTAATTATAAATAAAATTTTATGGTAGTCTTTTATTGTACTTTTTTTATGTAAATGCCCGGAAAGCGATTGTCATGGAGTTTGGACAGCTACGATTTGTTAGCTTGAAAGTCCCAATTTCAAATCTTGTTATCTTCAAAAACTTTTATGAAATAAAAGATGTGACATGTGATTCTCTTGAAACTTAAATCCCATGTGCTTTGTAATATAACGTCAATTGTGAATAAAAATAAAACATATTTTGTAAAATTAAAGTGTTTAAATTTGTAATGAAGCAAACATGTATAAATTGTTCATACTACATGAAATTTTGATGCATTTTAAAAATATTTTTAATAATCACTTATATTTTTTTGGTACAAATTGTTGAATAAACAAAAAAATATATTTGTCTTTAGAGGAACTTTGAATTAATTTTCTGTATTATGAGACATATAGAAAATACTTTTTCTTTAGGTTTACACATTTTGCTAGTTGTTATTTTATAAATGATACCCACTAGCTAATAGGAAATAATGCTCTTCTGTGGGAGAAAACTTTATAGTAAATCAATGGAGAATTGTGTGTCAATGTTGTTTAAAACAACTATCATATTTTCTCTTTTACTCTATCTTCTAAAGCAGTGATTATCTTTTGTATGGGATTCTTTTTACTGTAAATTTTTAAATTTCACTTTTTTGAATTACCTTAGTAGTTATACGGGTTCATTTTAAGCTCCTATTGGGATAAGAATTCTTTTTTTGAATGCTGCATATTTGTCTTAAATTTAGCAAAGTTTCTCACAGCAAGTCAAGTCTTTTGTTCATTATGATGAAAAACTTTAGAGCATTACCTGTCTATTGAATAGTTTGTACAATTATTGTAAGGAATAGAAGTAAAAGCCTTTTTGAAAACAAAATTATTTATGAATACTGAGTAATAAAAATGGATAATTCTATTAATGTAGTTAATTTGAAAGATTTAAAAGTAATCAAAATGTTATTTCTTGGATTTTGATTATCTGCAAATGATCAAATATATGATGCATAATAAATTTAATTTTAAGTTTAAATTAATTTTTAAACCAATTTAATATTCTAATCTTGACTCCATTAATTGCCTTTCAATAGTTTATCTATTTAAAATGTGATTGTATTGGATTCTATAAGACACAAGATGGTTCTACTTATATTCAGATCTCTTTCCTAATGGGGGTACCTTAGGTTGCATTTTAGTCAACTATTAACATATATTTTGGTACAAGAACATATTTTAAATACAATGTAATGAAATAACTTAAGTCTATTTTAAAATGTAAGCATATGTACTTTTTGCTCTTTGTGTAATTGGAATACAGATTTAATTTTGAAATATGTATATTCTTTTATTATAGATACTAACGTCATTAAAAATATATGTATGTATAATTTCAACACCCTATTCATTCTTCAATCATTCAAGTGAGGGGATTCTCATGTAATTCTTAAAATCCATGAAAAAAAAAATAATTCCTCAATAACAAAAATTTCTTAAGCACAACCAGTTTATAAAATTGAATGTCTGTGGTGGCCACAAGTAGTTGCAAGTTTTTGACTGAGGTTCTAGTTGAGCCTTGGTTTGAGTTCTCACTCCACTGAAAACACCTATCATGGAGAATGAAAGGGAATGCGATATACAAAATGAAATTGACTCTCGAAGTCCTCTTATGATGGGGTGTAAAGTTCAATACATCATCTCTAAAGGTGGGTTTACACAACTTACGAAACAATTAAACGTTGTGTTAACTCGCCTTTATAGCCCTTGTGTTGAATAATTGTTTTTTAACTTTTTGTTAACATATAGTGCTATGTTAATAAAATTTAATTTCGGAATTCAAAAGGGAGGGAAATTGTATATAATTGTCTAAACACCATCTTTTAAATCAAAACTGTTTTCAATATAAAATTTTTAATGTTACACAAACATCTGCGTCAAAGCAAGTACTTTATCCAAGATCTATACATTCTCTGGATATATAATCATGAAAAAAGAATGAGAAATTGATGGTGATGTTTTTTTTTTATTATTATTTCAGATAATCTGAATAATAAAAAGTGCGAAGAAATTTCTTAAAAAAGATACAATTGGAAATAATTTTTATATAAAGCAAGTGTTATTTTAACAAAACTTTACTGTAATGGAAATTAACATTCCCTAGAAAATCAAGATAAATTTGGTAGTGGTTCCGAGACTATGGTAATTACTTTTCCCCCTGTTATACATGCTGAGCTATCTGATTCCACATGAAATTGGATAAATTTTTAAGTACCATACATTATTTAACACTGGAGGAAGGGGAGAAAATAAGTAATGAACCTAGGCATCTAAAAAGATTTGCTCTTTTTGTTTTGGACATATTTTCATAAGCAATTATGTACAGCACTAATTTTAACATGAATATTACAATGAAGAGAAACGTTATGTATTTTTTAACTGTGAGTGTGAGAAATAGTTCTGGAATGAAATTGCAAGATATTTGTTAGCATACAATCTGCTCATAAATTTTGATGTTAATGAAAGCAGTTAAGGTCACTTGACCGAGTTTCAAAATTATGAAGTCTGTTGCCAATAGCCCTCGTGTTGCTTCTTGTGTGATACTAAAAAACCCAACCAACTCTGTTATTTAAGGATAACTCTCAATGATATAAGTTACAAATTAGTTTCATAAGTGTACTTATTTTCTTGTTTCCTACTACAAAAGTCATTTCTATAACTTATATTTCTTAATTATATGTCCCTTGAATACATATGTACAATTTTTGAGAGGAATGTCCTGGTATACTGTATTGAATAAAAAGAAATTTAGCCTGAAAAATGGGCAAGCACCATCAGTGTGATCTTATGAATATATCAATTTTAACCTGTGGTATGTGTTTCCAGTGAAATGGTTGAAAAATTAATGAAAATACACGAGTATCATTGACAGAAAATAAGAAAAGAATGCATTTTTAACAAATACCTTCAAAAGATAATCTAATCCGAGGCAGCCTAGTGATATTTTTCTTTCCTATGGGGTTTACTGTCTTAGGTAAACACGGGTGACGCACCCCCGTTTACCCTAGCGATCCTTCTCTATTTTCGATCCTCTTGTCAATCACATTTTTGTCTTTTTTTTTTTTTTTTTTTCCCAATTTCTTCATGTCTAGATCACAGTTAAATCTTGTTTGGCGCAGAATAACCACATCTGGCTCTTGAGCCAATAAACTTCACGTTCACTCACTCACTCAAAAGAAAATCTTCAACATAGACCTGCAAACAGTGATTAGAACTCGAAATTCATTTAAACGGAAATTGTACTTATCCACTCTCTTTACTGTATACTTCATGACAATTTATGTTGGAATAGCAGGTACTAACTCTGTTTAAGATGTTAACTGTTTTTTGGCATACCAAGAAAAGGATAATTTTGAAAAATGATAGATTTTTTTGGTAGTATAATTATGGAGATGGTAATCACCTGCAAGACTTAGATAAGTGTGCTTTTGGCATACTAGGAAAAGGATTTTTTTTTTTTTTTTAATTCAGGGAACTTTAGTTTAAAAACTTCTCCATTATGAAAAATCGATCAGTGACAATTATGCAAATGGGATTTTTTTCTTTTCGACCCTCCTTGTCGAACATTTTATCTTTTCTATTTTTTTTTTTCAAACATCTAGACCGCAGTTTCATCTTGTTTGGCTCAGCATCACCACATCTGGCTCTTGCGTCAATAAGAACTTTCACTCACCCCGCGGAAGAGTTGGTATCCATCCACTTGGAAACTAAATGGCATAATGTGGTGTCAGTGACGAGTCTCGGTTCTATTTTTCTGATGGGAGTCGGGGAAATAGATCGGATCCGGTCACTATTGTTTTTCATCGACGTAGTATAATGGGTTGGGTTATCATCAGATACACACACATAATAGCTAATCTTTCCTGGAATACACTAGAAGCAGATTGACAGTATAACTACGTTGCTGAGGTGCTGTAGTCAGTCGTGGCACCTTGCATCCAGCGCTACAAAATGTGCGAGTATTCCTTTATTTCTCTGCATATACAAACATCCGATTTTTAATAACAGAAAAAGAAAAAAAATGTCACCTCGTTGTTATTTAAAGAATAACGTTTCAGCGTACTGACTAATTCGATACAGTAAGCTATCTTTAAACTAGTATTCGATGGTCCTGTGCATCCTGTAATCAATCCCCGGGAATGACAGAATAGTCTACTTGCATGTCGTAGGAGGCGACTCAAATGGGTACCCAGCGTCTGGGGGTATAGCCAGGCACCCTGCCCCTAGGGATTATATCAGGGGACCTCAGGGACTTGCATTCCTTAGGCAAGTACGGGCATCATGATCCCGAGGTACCCTTGTGATCTTTTTCTTTCCCATGGGGTTTACTGTGTTTAGTAACCATGGATGTCCTAGCGATCCTTCTCTGTGTTCGACCCTCCTTCTTGTCAACCAATTTTTGTCTCTTCTACAATTTTTTCACGTCTAGACCACAGTTAAATCTTGTTTGGCGCAGCATAGCCACATCTGGCTCTTGCGCCAATAACCTTTACCATTCACTCACCGATCAATCCCCTAACTTTCGAATTATTATGTATGGATTGGAGCATTTGTTGACCTTGACCGCGGGAACGCAGTGATGATGAAGATGCGTAGCAAGATCCAAATGTTATTAGTTATGGTCAAATGGGAAGCTTGATTTGTTAGAAAATGTGTGCGTTAAAAAACATCTTCATGGATATTCTCTGAGAACAAATTGCAGACTGTATTGAAATCCACAAGAATGTGCCAATAATCGAAGAACTGAAGGACGAAAATATAACTCTAAATTTTGTGAATTCATAAGAAGCGTAGGTTCGGGACACCCGGGCCTTCTTCAGGTAAATATGGGCATCATGACCCCGAGGCACCTTAGTGATCTTTTTCTTTCCCATGGGGTTTACTATCTTTGGTAAACACGGGTGACGCACTTCCGGGATACCCCAGCGATCCTTCTCTATTTCCGACCCTCCTTCTTGTCAACCACTTTCTATCTTTTTTTCAACTTCACGTCTAGACCACAGTTTAATCTTGTTTGGCGCAGCATAGCCATATCTGGCTCTTGCGCCAGTAAATTTTACATTCACTCACTCGGGACACCCGGGTGTGAAAGAATAATCCCATCATGCATATCGTAAGAGACAACTAAAATGAGTACCCAGTGTCTGGAAGTATAGTCGGACATCTTGTCCCTGGGACCATATCAGAGGCTTGCCATCGTTAGGTAGGTTCGGGCTCCATAGAGATCCTTTTCTTTCCCATTAGGTTTATTGCCTTTGGTAAACACGGTTAACGCGCCCCAGGGATACCCTTGCGAACCTTCTCTATTTTCGACCTTCCTTCTTGTCAACCTATTTTTTTTTCTCTCTCTTTTTTCAATATTTTCAAGTCCAGATCACAGCTTTACCTTGTTTGGAACAGCGTAGCCACATCTGGTTCTGGACGTTAATAAAACCAAACCAAAAGTGTAAAAATACAAATAATATATGTTTTAATCGTTTAAATTTTTATCTAGAGAGATTTTATATGTTTGGTTTTATATATACTTGCTCTTTGAAAGACATATCTGTGGTTTCATCCACTATAAATAGAAGCAATATTTGCTCAAATTTACTTTTTAAATCATTTTTTTCCCTTAAAATTATTTCGTTGCATATATGTACAAATTCGTTTTGTATTATTAGCGATATATATTACTAGCAAATGACTTTGAATGTTCTATCAACATTTCATGCATATTCATTTATTATAACTCATGCATACTAATGCATATTTTCAACCCAGTCGGAATGTTACTAAGGGAGAGGTGTCCAACCCGCGGATTGTGAGGGATTCGAAGCAAGCACCAATGCTCCCCAAGATGATAGAGCGAGGTGAAAGAAGTATAAATCCTCACTGCAAGGAAATATAACTCCAAAAACAGAATGCAAGAGTCCTCAACATTTTTTTTACTCAAATTCCCTTTCGCGTCGTGGCCAAATGTTATACAAATTCTTATGTCTAATTGCGGCCCATAATATTATCTCGGGTATCATGACTCCATGGCACCCTAGTGATCTTTTTTCTTTCTCTGAAGGTTTACTGTTTTTGGTTAGCACGGATGACGCGCCTCTGGGATGCCCTAGGGATCCTTTCCTATTTTCGACCCTCCTTCTAGTCAAACTTTCCCCCACAAACGTTTAGACCACAATTAATCTTATTTGGTGTATCATAGCATTATACGGTTCTTGCGCCATTAAACTCCACTTCACTCCTTAATATTGTCTTAAGGTATAAGCCAGTCAACATTGGTGATTCATCCGCATCGATACACGTAGCCTGAAAAAGACGAATTCGGGTGAGGGTCCATTTAATGGCGAGCCTTCGCATCTCTTTTACAACAGACAGCCAAAGCTGGTTTCAGGCAAAGCAACTTTGTTGATCCATCTCGGTTGTCTTTCAACTGGTCTGAAGGTGTGAAAACCCTAGCATCGAATATTGTCATATGTGTTGATTCAACTAGCGCTATGGCAATGTGAGCGGCACAGTTGTGTTTAATGGATAGTCGCTTGGTGGTGTGAGTTGATTGAGTGTGAGGAGAGACAGGCTGTTCCTTTTTAAATCAACATCTGTTACATTCCCTGTCATCGGCTTGGTCAGCTATGGGTTTGTCGGAAACCGATCTTACATTTCTGAGGAACCTAAATAAAATGCAAGAACCACATTCCTACGATTCATTTTACTTTTGCAATCAGATGGATTACGATCGTTGTCGAGTATCGCTCGCATATTTCTGTATTCATTGATAGTAGTTCAATTAATTGAGTGAAGAAAACGAAATAGTGGTTGACTCATCAGTTTTTATCTTCTGTTTGCCGCTGATAAATATATTTTTTACTCCTTACTGAGCCTTACTTTTTATATTCTGTTATAAAAAATAAACATTGTAGTTTATTTCTATTGTAATACTTATTCTTACCTTTACTTAATAAATAGTTTGAAAATTTTGAAATTTTAGCTTGACTTTTACGTCTCAACAAAATTTTGTAGAAGAGGAAAATTTATCAATGAATGAAAACTATTCAATGAAAAATGAACTGGTAAATCTTCTTTTATTATGAGGAAAAGTAGGTTACTCTGTTTAATTTGTTGCGTTCTCTAAGCTGTCTTCTGAAACAATAATTTGAAAAGGCATTGTATTATTTAAAAAAAAAAAAAAAAGTCTCCTAATCCATATATACCCAGGAGAGTGCTGAAAAGACTAAATAGCGATACTGAAAATAGGCCTTATATCTCAACATAAGTTTTTTCGACGGCATTATAATTCAGAAAGAATCTTTGGTGAAGGCTAATTATGCAACCGCCAAAAAATCAAAACCATT
>BMAW01009427.1:7978-31696 GCA_019974015.1 Nephila pilipes | reverse complement strand
TCTTTGGTGAAGGCTAATTATGCAACCGCCAAAAAATCAAAACCATTTTCAGATGGTGAGTTTATTGAATTTTCCTTGTTACCATGTTTAGTTTAAATATTCAGTGCTTATTTCCAGACGTTTTACGCGATTTTTTTTAGATTTCCAATGAGTAAATTTTATTACTTGTTGGCGGCAATTTCTATTACTAGAGTGATTTACTCTTACTTAGTAAAAGAGTTTAGAGGCAACTTTCAACTGCTTTAGTATTATTTTTTTTTTTTGGGACTTTTTTTTTTGTTTCTGGTTTTTACCGACATTTCTCATGAAGAATTCAGACTTCAAAATTACCGTACCCAATAGAGCGGTTAAGAACAATTGCCATCACATAAGGACGGACAGCACGCAGTTGTAGAAAGTACACCTCACCACTCTGATGCAACTCAAAGCTGCAAGACATATATAAATGTAATTCAAAACCAGTTAAAATAAAAGTGGTGCGTTTTGATCGTAATATCATTTTTTTATATATTAAATAATTGTAGAAGTGTATAGTTTGAAAAATTATTTCACGTTTTAAAATTTGCTGGATATTTTTTTGTCCAGTTCCATTCCGAATGAAATGTGATGTAACTTTGTACTTTAGCTATGTTCTTATCATATAACGGAAAAGTAAATATGTCTTCCTAAAACTCAATTTAATAATTAAGTTGTTTATTTCCTTTGGTTATTTTCTTTTCGCATGTATTTATAATTTCATCACAAAAACGAGTAGGAAATGAAAAAAATTTTATTTGTTATCGCGAATTAAGTTCGAGAAGGGTAAAGGTCACTGTCAGCAACTATCTTAATTTAAAATAATAACCATATTTTAATGTGTATAAGGAACTCTTTTATTTTTTAAAATAAAAAAAATTAGGTCTTAAAATAGGGAGTTCTTTTATATGGGTAGTTTTACATATATTAATAAATTGCCCAATTTCTAAAAACTGAAATTTATATAACTTAGAACATCGGAAGCATCAAGCCGACACCAAACGTCTATAAGTCAGACAAGGGCGAAGATAAATTTAATATAAAAATGTTTTTAAAAAATCTTTAACGAAATATTGTTTTCAAATTTTGTGCCAAAGCAACCAGAAGTTCCAAAAACTCAAAAGTCTGTCATGGACATTATAATATGATAATATGACGCAACCTTTTGAAAAAAAATGTCCGACGTGGATAAAAAATAAAAACTTCAAATCAATTTGATTAGTCGTCTTGCTTTGAGTTATAAAATAAATTTATCACACACCTTCCATTTTTTTGCTTTTGTTAAACTGAACTATCACTTAATTTTTACATACAATTTTTTTTTATATTTAACAAAGATTAAGAAATTACGTATATAAAATAAAATTCACCATTTCAATTTCAATTAATTGTTTAGTTTCATATCAATCAATAAATAAATGTATAAAGAGAATGCTTAACTGATATAAAGGTATCAGTTCAATATGTAAATGTAATTCTAAAGTGTATATGAAAGATTTTGATTTGTATTAAAGATTAAGCTGTTCTTAGAAATTTCTACGCCAATGAATCGCTGTATATCTTTAAGTATATTAATTCAAATTTTCTAAGATATAATTTGGGGAGGCATTCAATTATATTGGAAATTCTTTCCTCTTGTCGATCAGTATGTCAACAGATAAGCTTACAGGCCGAATGAAAACATTCTTATTGGGGTTTATTTTAGTGCACCGTTCAGAAATTAAATTTCTAATTCCTCAATTTTTTGATGGCGCTTACACAGAATTTTGACAGATGAAGCTGACTTTGATGATGGATTTATGTGGGGAATATACCAAATTAGATTAAAATTTTTTTTTTAAACAAATATTATAATACTCTTATTCAAGCAAAAAAATAGTAATTAAAATGTAAGAGATCTCTAAAGTTATAAGTCATTAGCAAATGAACATCTCACTAGCTTTAGTCAAAATTGCAAAATGGCTAATGAAAAATTGAAACTAGGAAAAATCTGTTTTCAAAAGGAAGACATCTGTCACTTTCAAACATCCCGTAGGAGTTTAGGTGGAACATGCAAGAAAACACAAGAATCTTATTCGCTGTTAGTGACTGAAGTTCAATGTGTAAAAACGGAGGTCGAAGTTGTGTAATGTTACAGAGAACCTTTCTTACAGTTAGGAAATACTTCCACATCAGAACTATTGCTTTTAAGAAAGCGAATTAGATAATTTACGATATTAATTAAAGGGGAAAAAAGAGAGAGCATTGGGAATGATAAAGTGTTGCCCTATGTTCGTATCTGTCTTGCTAACGTACAAAAAAAATCTAATGAGAGGGTATCATGCCGAGAGCAGGCTAGAATTTTCTGGAGACAACCTCTAGAGTTTACCATCGATTTCGTAAGTTCGTGGGTAAATTGAAGGCAGGGATTAAACACAACATTCTGAAGTGTCGACAGTTCCTGCGATGGAAAGAGGAAGTTTAAAAGACAGAAATGAAAAGAGAACTGTATGGAAGATAATTTAGGAAGTTAAAAGAGGCATACCTTCTATCATTTCGATCTTAAAATTAAATTTAATTTTATGTGGGATATTGCATATATATGTATTCGCAGAATCCCGCGAGAAACACGAGCAAATTCAAAGATTCGCGGACGTGAAATTGAAGATTTGAAATTTTGATTGGGACAGAATATGGTAAAGAACATTTATCGAATACTAACCTCGATTTTCAGAAGAAAAGGCATTCTCAATGCTGTCTGTTGCTCCAAAAGATAGAGATTTTCTTAGATTTTTTTTTCCAGATCAGAAGGGCAAGAAATTTATTGACAATGTCATGTGGTGTTCGGGGTTTGCTCAAGCCCTTACTTACTGAATGCATCTTTTAGAAAATTGCCCTCCCGAATGCAATGAAATTATTCAAAAACTAAAAGAATCTTTCTATGTTGATAACCTAGTATCTGGAGTTTTTAATGTTAATGAATTAGAGCAATTTATTGAAAAGTCAAAAAATATTATGTCTAGAGGTTGCTTTAATTTGCGTGGTTTTGAGAGCAATGTTGTTTATAAAAATGTTGACAAAAATTCCGGTTGCACTTCCGTTCTGGGAATAATATGGGATTTGGATAATGATACATTGAGTTGTTTAAATTTACAACCGGTGCTAGGTGAATTGAGAATAACAAAAAGAGTAATTCTGTCTATTGTACAACGGATTTTTGATCCTATTGGAAAATGAGCTGTTTGTGAAGTCGTAAAAATAAAATAGTGGGAATATCGATGCATATTGTCACATTAATTCACTGCAAAAATTTCAAAATATTAAATTCTATTAAACTGTTTTAATAAAAATAAGTTAACTAGAGGAGTATGTATTAGAACGTTCAATGAAGATACAAACACAAAAATGAAAATTTTGAGTCACTATTTTCATTCGTAATGTCATTCATAAAGTATATAAATGCGAAATGATAGTGAAAATGAAATGTCTTAATTATCAGCCTTCCTAGTCGTTCTGAGCTTTTGAGGAAAAGAAATCTAAGTATGGAAAAAAAAAGTGTTCAATTGTGGTATCTCCCACAGAAATAGAAACTATGAATCACCAGATCAAGAATATCTTTTTGAATCTGAGAATCTGATATCTTAAATATTCCACATAGGAATATCTTTCTACAGCACCACTTTTTTAAACCTTTGCAATTTAGAATTATTAATTATATTGACCTAATTTCAACGTCATCGTCGTGTAATTGTGCTATGTTCCAAGACTAAGCAGAAAAAATTTTCGCATGTTCCTTGATAATCTTGTATATTAGTTAATTTTGTCAGGTTTAAATTTTAGCCGTGGGATAAGACGGATTGCTTTCCCGACACATTATGTATTCAGATAAATTTCTTCTAAATCCGAGTTTCCTTTTTAGATTGTAATTTTATAATTGTACCTTATGAGATTATTCAGATATATTTTAACCTGCTCTTGAATTATACCTATTCAAAAGGATTATTTCAAATTTTTTACTATTTCATCTTAGACTGATAAACAATTTACTCAATAATGCTAATTTCTTTTCAGTTTTTTACTTCAGAATTAAAAGAGTAGTTCGTCATAATTCAAATCCAAGTTCTTCATATTGATTCAAATTTAATTCGAAAATCAAAATTTGTGATTTGATGAGATTCATGTGACGTCCATAACAAAGTGATATCCGTTGGTGTAAATAAGTCATATTCGATTGTTTTGCATTGCGTTTGTGAAATATGTTGTGCTTTGAATAGTGAAAAAAGTCGCAAAACTGAATAGTTCGTTAAACTTCTTTTAAAACAAAAACTCACATGTACAATAATGTAGGTTAGTACCCCTCGACTACTGAAATCAAGATTTCTTTGAAAAAACATTTTTTCGAAAAATTTGGTGTTGTCTACCCTACAGAAACAAGCATTTGAAAGATGATTTTTGCATTTCTTCATAAATGATTTGTCTAGAGGCGCTGCGATCGCCGTTGAGATAGTTAAATCTTATAATAAATTAATCGTTAAGTGACACTGCGATTGTCATTTCAAATGTACTTTTTTTAATGACTGGATGAATAAGTGTGTATGCCGTGTTAGTGTATTTTGGCGATCAGGGAATGTATTGAAACAATTTTAAAATAAGAATTCTGAATAAGTAAATGGAACTCGAGAAAATTGTATCACTAAGTGATCCAAGATATTCTTTCCAAACATTATTACTCACATTACTGTTAGTTAATTAAATTAAATTGATGTCCGTTGTGTGATTGAAGTTGTGAATAACAATTGTCATTTACTTCATCCCATGTTGATTTCTGTTAACTAATAAGAAACAATATCATTGATAGCTTTCGAGAATTGTGTTTTGTTATTCAGGTTTTCAGTTGCGTGATTACAGCGCCTCTACATCGAACATTTTGATTTTCGTGTTAAATATTGATTAATACTTGGAACTTGGATTTCAATTGTGACGAAGTTCTTTTCGAGTTCCAAAGTGCAAAATTGCAAAGAATTTAGCATCAGCTTATGTAAAATACTTATCAGACTAAAATGATGTAACAAAAAGTTGAAATAATCCTTTTGAATAGGTACAAGTCATGAGGAGACAGAATTGTGTTTGAAATATCTTATAAAATAGAAAAGTAATTATTTAAATTTAGTATTTTAAACACATTTTCGGATCAATCCATACAAGAATCAAAATAAAAATAGATAAAAGTAACTAATAGTAATCTGATAAAAGTAACTAATTTAATTTAACAAGTGTTGTAAATCAATTTGTCCATGTGAAATAACTTATGTTCATTAAAATATTCAAACAGAAATAATTTATCATATCTGGAAACTCAGCTAGAAAACTATATTATTTTTGGAAATTGGTTGCATTTGGAGTGTGTATTGCGACTCCTACGAATTATTAAGTCAGAAGGCACAACAATATTCAACTGGATATAATCACATGATAATTTTATTACAACGGGGCTCAAGTTTTTCTTTCGTGATATTATTACTCACATTCTTGTAAATTAAATAAAATTCGTTTAAAATAGTATATGATAACCGATGCGGTTTCCAGAAATCTACTCTCCATACAAATTTTTCCGATCGATAGTATTACAGCTTCATACCACGGTAATTTCTATAAGCAACTGTAATACAAAGTCATTGTTACCTTTCGTATATTGCATTTTTTTTTCAGTTGCGCTATTGCAGAGTCTCCACATCAAATATTTTTATCTCGAGTTAACTTGAATCAATACTTGGATTGAAATTGTGACGAAACTCGGGTGGATCTTGATTTAGCGTACCACTTAGAGACGAAAATTTTTATATTGGTGATAGATAAATCACCAAGTCGGTAGCCCAACCGTAAAATCTTAGAAAAGTGTAATATGAAAAAGTTGTTTTTTTGGTAACCGTATTGGATTCCGTTTCTCACCTTCACCTTTTCACGCTAGATTGGTCCTTTCGCCGGACACTTGAACGACATTTTTTGAAAAAAAAAAAAAAAACGTGGTTATAGTCTAGCGACCAGCACAAAATCCCTCCTTAGGCGGAATATCTCTTTCATCCTCACATGACCGAATGTTGTTATCGGAAGGAGATAAAATCAGCATAAAAAACATTATAGAAACGAGTTCTGGATTGAAAACAATAACGTGGTTGGCAGTAAACGTGGTTTAAGAGTAAAGTTTTAACAGAAAACGAAGTCGGCAACTAAATGTCCATTACAAAATCAGGTTGCGCGAATGGAAAATCAGTTTCGTCGTTTCTTATCTAAAAAGGCTTCGCGATTGGCACCATTAAAGGTCAGAGTTTTCAATGTTTTTTATTCAATTCATTTTTTTTTTTTTTTTTTTTTTACAATTGCAATGTGTAGGAAATATTCATTAAGACATCTTCCTGTTCGTTTTTCTTTTCTTTATTTTGTGTAAAGTGTATCTATGCTATTTACACGTTTTTCTTTCAGGCACAACTTTTTTTATCACCTGGACAAAACACGCCATCTTGTTTCCTGTTAAAACTACTTCGAGTTTGAAACTAGCACATTCTTAAAATTTTCGCCACACAGTCCGCTAAAATAGAACTTTACCACGAATTTTTCTTCAAATTCTAAAGTAAAAACATTTCGCATCAACTTGTAGACTGAAATGAAGTAGTAAAAGCTGAAATATTCTTATAAATATATACAAGTGAGGAGGATAAAAATGTACCTGAATAGTCTATTAAAATAAGAAAATAATAATTAGATCTATCAATTGAAACACATTTTGGAATCATAGAAAAACGAAAATAAAAAGAAAAGTTTACTATGACAGCATTGGAACTCAACATGTCGTGAAACCAATCCATCCATATCAACGTTATTTACAATATTAGGTAAGAATATGCCATTGTTATCCAGAAACGTCCGTGAGGCAATGTTATACTTAATTTTCTTTTAAAGTGATGTGCAACTACACTTTCGGGCCGCGGTAGCCTAGTGGTCAAGGTCGTGGACTAGCGACCGGCGGTTTTCGTTCAGTCGCGGGTTCGATCCTTGGCCGCCAAAGTCCTCCCGTTGGCGTGGATGTTAGGAGAGGGGGGTGCCAGCTCAGGTGTCGTCCTCGTCACTTGACCGAGGTTCAAAATTACGAGGTCCGTCGCCAATAGCCCTCGTGTTGCTTCTAGTGCGACGTTATTAAAAACTAAACTAAACTAAACTAAGCAACTACACTTTCGTAAAATGAGACAATAAATCTGCTATTAATGTTCATCCACTTCTTTTAAAGTGGTTGCGTAATACGAGTCTTATTGTTAACCACTTGTTTGTTTTCTGATTGCAAACTGTAAACCTGATATAAATTTTTTTGTTTATAAAGTGGTGTTTAAGAACCACATTTTTGTTTTTTGTAAAATGTTTCAAATTTCGATTGCCTTGATTCTAAAAAAAAAAAGGTCTAGATCTTGAAAAAAGGTTAAGAAACGTCATCATGTCAGGACGTCTCTTTTTGAGTTCATCCTAGCTTGTTGCTTTCTTTGGTTCGTCGAGACAGAATCATTCGTAATGTAAATTACAATCGTTAGGCCAAGCAAATGAATCATTTTTGTTTCATCGCTGCATTTATTTTGATAAATTAGAATGTTAGTAACTTTTTTAAAAAAAAAATCAATGCAAATAGACATATTAATAATTTTTAAAAAATCAATACACTTCCCTATTAGTTTTGGTTTACAACCACTAATTTTATAAATTGTATTTAAATTAATAAACATCCTTCAGCATTAACTGCTTCTGTGGTACCTGTAGAAAATGACTTCGTTATACGAAACCACTTTGAAAGAAGTGGATGAACATTAATTAGAAGATTCACTGTTACAATATACGAAAGCGATGTTGCACATAGTTCTCACTTTAAAAGAAAATAAAGCAAAACATTGATTAATCAAAATTACGGATGCCGATAAATTTTATTTAAGGAAAGTGAACTATATACAAACAGTAAAAGCGCTGTAAGATTACATGTGAAATTACCTGTGTCGTAAAGGGAAAGGGGGTTTCCTACAAGTAACTGCCCAAAGCTCCTTTTGGAAAAGAAATTTGATAGTTTAAAAAAGCTCGACTCGAAAAATAAGAAAATCGCTTCTGTTGCATAGATATATATTTTATCTAACCTCGATTAATCTGGTAGAGAACCAAATTTCTGAGAACTTGTAATTCGAAATCATATTTCCATTTTAAACAATATTTACAGAGTTGCTTGATTAATTATATTTTAAAGCATTTAAATTTTGCTTTTAAGATTTAAATCAAATGCTTACATGATGAAAAGGCATACTCAGAACTAATAATTATAATTCAAAAACATACTTTCGAATCAATTTTTATTCCAGAATAAACAGTTTTTGATATTTTTAATAACAAAATTTGCATTTAAGCAAAACTGATATTTAAATTTTTCTTTCAAGACACATATGAATCAGGTGGTTATGTCCTGTTTTAACGTACTGATTGGCGGGATTCTTAAATTTTCGCCAAGAAAGCACAAAAGGCGATGTTTTGAATCTCGAAACCATTTCTACGAGTTTCAAGCAATGTTATGTCAGATGACAAAAAAAAAAAAGTGTTTTGAAGAAAACGTGTAAATAACATTATAAAAAAACTTACAAAAACAAAAAAATAATTAAAAAATTCTATGCAAAGTTTTGCAAAGAACCCAAGGTGTGCTTATATATTTATATATATATATTTATAATTATCTTTATGTTGCTCAAATAAATATCAGAATTAAAGTAAACGATGAAATATCGATAAATTGACAAAAGTAATCTTTCCCGATATTTAAATTAAAGGAAACGATAAATTATTAAATTGAATATATTTAAGCTAAATGTAATTAATGTTGAAGCAAACGATAAGAAATTGAAAATTGATCTGGTACGCTAAAACTGATCCTCCTAAAACAATGGCTCTTAGGGTGACTAAAAAAATAGCTAATTCACAGCCGTCTTAAAATTCTGAATAATGTTATTTATTTTCTGTCATATCTTGATTCCATTTTACATATGATTTAAGGTAATGCATAAATCGAAAAGGAAGTAAAATACTTATTTTTTTTATTTCAAGTATTTTATTTCCCCATTATTTTTTTTTATATTTGTTTCACTTCAATCCAATAAAAATTGAGGGATATGTATTACGACATATTTTTTTGAAAATTGAGTTCATTAGTGGTGAATAAACACAAGTTGATGTTGATTTCTGCCATCGCCTAGAGCGCGGAGCGCTCCTCTAGCCCGAATCCTGTAAAATAAATGTTCTTTTGGGTGAAAATGGGAATTACATTCTTCTATGTTGCTTCCTGGATGCTGATAAGAAATTTGAATAAAATTGGGCGAGTAGAAGTTTTATTATCATGAAAAAAGTCACGGAGACACTAGCGATTCCTGGTGGCTATAAGAGACTTTAAAAAGACTTTATAAGAGACTTAAAAAAAAGGTTAAGAAACGTCATCATGTCAGGACGTCTCTTTTTGAGTTCATCCTAGCTTATTGCTTTCTTTGGTTATTGTTAGCTCACGTATTTAACTATTTTTGCTCTTCTATTCTCGATTCCCCTCCGTGACGACTCCTGAGACGAAGACGGAAACCTCAGATCCAGAGATTTCCCACCTACAGACCACTACCACCCCTGAGATTACGCCATCTGCTCCTGGGCCTGCCCTGGACATGGAAACCTCAACTACAATGGATACTAACGCTCCTTCAGGTGAGTCGTTGGAATCTTTTCTTGAATCAGTTAGGGTGGATGCACTTCGCGCTAACCTCTCCTCCATACAAAACTCCTCTGATTACCTATCCATAGCCATCTTCGCCGAAAATAAACTAAATTGTCTCTCAAACTTCATGTTCCCTGATATCAACGTCAGTAATAACATTTCAGTTGACCTGATTAAAATCATCGAAGAAGCCAGATTAAATGGAAGCCTATTACTATAGATAACGTAATCAACTCCTCAGCCTTACTCCCTGAACTCCAAACCATCACAAGTCTCAAATTATCGGCCAAACTCATTGGAACAAGCCTTAAAATTTTCCCTCAGACCCCAGCAGCCTATATCACCATACGAAGATACGTTGAACAACACAACCTATCCGCATATACCTACCAACTACCTGAGGACAAATGCATGAAGGTTGTCTTGAGGGGCATGCCTGTCGACATGCCGAAACAGGAAATCGTCCACGAACTTGCCCTCTTAAACTACAAAATCATTGAATGCTACGCCATGACAAACCGTAAAGCTGGACACCCTATGCCCCTATTCCTAATTACTCTACCAAAATCAGAAGAAAACAAAGGCATCTTCAACATCACTGAGCTATGCTCAACGAAAATTAAAATAGAAGCGCTCAAGAAGAAAACCAGTCCCCCTCAATGCTACCGCTGCCAGGGATTCTTCCATAACTCCGTCCACTGTTACCGCCCTCCAAGATGTCTCAAATGCGCAGGCGATCACCTTCATTAAAGCTTGTCAAAAAACTGTCGATCAACCACCACAGTGCTGTCTCTGCGGTGACGCCCACCCTGCAAACTACCAAGGTTGCCCTAAAAACCCAAGAAACAAACCCATAACAGAAAAAGAAGAAAAACCAATCCAGTCCAACCTGCACCCGCCCCGACGGTTAACGTTTGGGAAGAAAGGCTTAAACAACAGGCAGCACAACTACAAAGTCAAACAAGCAAACCTCAACCATCTACCGCAGTTCCCGTCATCAGCACCCCACCGCAAACCTCCACACAGATACCACTGATCCAAACTTCAAACCTAGCTTCTTTATCAGCCCAAATGCAAAATCCACAAGTTGTGAAATGTTCTCCACTATCAAGCAGTTCATAGCAATATCCTCATCAAACATATCAAAGGCAGACAGGTTTATGACTTGCTGCACCCTTCTAGGTCTAGATTTTACCTTCTAATGTTCCACCCAAATAGAAATTTCCATTATCTCAAAATTATCTCCTGGAACGCTGATGGTCTCCACGCAAGATTCCAGGAGCTAGCTACATTTATAGATGACAATAGCCCAGATATCATATGCATTCAAGAAACCTTCCTTAGACCCTGCGACAACCTCAGCCACCCCAACTACACAGTTCACAGAACAGACCGCCTTACTCACAAAGGAGGAGGGACAGCTACTCTCATCAAAAACTCAATCTCTCACCATAGCATCAAAATCTCCACCTCAAGTTTTGAAAATACCACATCAACGTCGAATTAAATAACAACAATAATCTCACCATATGTAATATTTATAGAATCCCGAATGGCAGAGCCCCCATTAATTATATAGAAGACCTCAAGAAAGTATTCCGAAACAGGGCAAATTGTCTTATCATCGGAGACTTCAACTCCAAACACCATTCCTGGAGCCCCTCATCCCGAGACGATATTGCTGGTAGACAATTATTCAACTTCATAACCTCCACAAATATTAATATCTTTGCTCCAAACCAACCCACCAGGATCTCTTCTTGCCCAAGATACAAAAATGCCACCCTTAATTTCTGCATAGGAACTGGTATCAACGACATTGCCGCAATAGCCATACCCGACCTTACGAGCGACCATAACCCGGTTCATTTCACTGTAAGCCTCCAAGATTTCACCACCCCCCCAGCTCCAATCAACTACAACTTCACAAACTGGAATAAATATCAGCTCATCATCCACGACAATATCCCAGGAAACCCGAAAATAGAAAATACTGAAGAAATTGATAATTCAATCAACCTTCTCACCACCACCATCAATAGTGCAATTACGCAAGTTAGTAAATGCAAAGTTATCTCCTCCTCACCCTCCACTATTCCACCTCACCTACGTGAGAAAATAAAAGAAAAAAATAGACAAAGAAAATTGTGGCAAGACACAAGATTCCCCCCATACCGCACCACATTAAACAAAAGGCAAAGAGAGATCAAAAAAGAACTTAACCTCGTCAGAGAAAATAGATTAAATTCCACCCTTCTCACTGCAAATGCCGAAGACAACTCACTCTACAAACTCATCAAGTACCACCAATCCAAGCCTACCATCATCCCTCCTCTCAATAGTGACCAAGGACCAGTCTACAATACCATCGACAAAGCTAACCTCTTCGCTGACACCCTCGAAGACTCCTTCCATGTCAACGAAGAACCCGAATATGAACGGCACACCATTATGGTGGAAGACACAGTAAACCGATTCCTCAACACTCCACACGACGCCAACAACCCTCCTCTCACCTCTCCCAACGAAGACATGGAAATCAACCTCAAACTAGATATTAAAAAAGCTCCGAGACCAGACAAAATCAAAAACTTTGCACTAAAATCCCTTACTCTCAACTCCATCACCTATCTCACTAAAATCTTCAATAGATGTATTCAATTAAATCATTTTCCTCAAGCCTGGAAACACGCAGTCATCACCATGATTCCGAAGCCAGGAAAAGACCTTCAAGATCCTAACAACTACCGACCTATCAGCCTCATCTCTACAATAGCAAAATTTTTTGAAAAAATCATCCTTAAACGTATATAGTACTTCTCCGACATCTACAATATCATCCCTCCACATCAACATGGCTTCCGAGAGGAGACCTCAACCTGCCATCAACTACTTAGAGTAGTAAATTTCGTAAAATCCAATTCCAAAAATAAAATCATCTCAGGTGGTCTATTCCTTGATGTACAGAAAGCGTTCGATCGCATCTGGCACAAGGGACTGATTTTCCGACTCATCCAACTCAACTTTCCTACTTATCTCATTCAACTTATAAATAGCTATTTATCAAACAGAACATTTCAAGTTAAACTTCATCACCAGCTCTCTAAAATATGTCATATATCTGCAGGAACACCACAGGGAAGTTTGATCTCTCCCCAAATTTTTTCTTTATATACATATGACTTCCCCACCTCACCCTAAGTTGAAATCTGCCTTTTTGTGGACGACGCGGCCATTTTAACAAAAAAACAAATCTATCACTGAAATCCAATATATCCTCCAAGATTACGTCGAGATCCTAGAAGACTGGCTTTCTTTCTGGAGAATCAAAATAAATGCAAGCAAATCCCACGCCATCCTTTTCAACCACAGCAATAGACCCTACAACCCAAATCCTCCTATCAACTTCTTCGATGAATACATAGAATGGGCTGATCAAGTCACCTATCTAGGTATCCAGCTAGACCCAAAACTCACCTTTAAATATCACATCGAGTCCATCATCCAAAAAGCTTCCAGAAAATTCTATTCTCTACAACCTCTACTTGGAAAAAAGTCAAAATTATCTCTTTCAAACAAGCTCTTAATCTACAAAACCTACATCCTACCAGTGATCACCTACGGCTGCCAAATCTGGGGCTGCACCGCCATCAATCATAGAAACAGAGTTCAAAGAACCCAAAACATCTTCCTCCGCCACATCGCAAGAGCCCCTAGATACATGGCAATCCGATTCCTTCATACTGAACTCAAGATACCCTCCATCGCAAAAACTATCCACAAGCTCTGTGAGTCATTTCTCAATAGCATTGAAAACCACAACAACCCAACCATCAACGCCCAATCTACCATCATTCAAGAAATTAACTACTATCATCGCCTTGCATCAATCCAAAATCTGACCTTTTAAAGAAACCTACGACAAACCGAAACTTGACCCACTTCCCCACCTCAATCAGCTGTTCGAATAGCTGATCAAAAACTTTCTCTCCTACCGTTTCTCCCCTTCTACCTTTTTCTCTCCCCATCTCCACCCTGCCACGGTAAGGGGGAGCTCTGCTCCCCCTTTCCCTCAGCAGACCTAACCACTCTCCTTCCCCTACTCCCTGTCCTTTCCTCCTTGCCCCGGCTAGGGTTGAGCCCCGCTCACCCCTTCCCATCGGCAGTTCTACCCTCTCACCTACCGCTCTCCTTCTACCCTGCCTCGGCGAGTGCGGAGCGCTTGCTCCCCCTCACCCACGGCAGACCCTACCCTCCGCTCGCTTCTACCAAACATATCGCTCCTCCCACTCAACACTCATAAGTCACTCTAACACTATTCAATCCTCTCTTTACTACCAATTCTAAAATTTTACTCACAAAATCATTAATACCTTCATGTTTCTATCCATGCCCTGCTCCATTAGACAAAGAAAAAGCAGTTCACGTCACTGCTGGAACTTTAAAAAACGTAGCCTACCTGAGGTCTTGATCTGTTGAGAAAGAGTTTTCTATTTATTTTTATACCTTAATACAACATGTTGATTTATTTGGTTTCCTCTAAGACTCTGTAGGCCTGGCAGGATGGAAAAATATATGAAAAAAACATTTCATTTCCTCTGTCTGACCGCCGTAAAGCTTACTATAGGGGCGCTGCAGTATGTGAATGCGTATTTACAAACCTTCTGTCCATCCAATTTTAAGACCCGTGCACATTCCCGTCGGAGCTTCACTACGGTGAGGTCGTGCGACTTTCGCTCTTGTGTTCTTTACCTTTCGTTGCGTTTATACTGACTTTTTTCAAACACCGATAGCATAATACTGCATCGGAACTCCATCTAAATATATTATAAGGAGAAAACAATAGTTTTTTTCCAAAAAAAAATTTATTTCTTCTGAACTCATAAAAAATATCCCGATTTCCGCCCGGAAGGGATCAGGAATCAACCAGATGAATTTCGCCAGCCAAAATACGATGATGACAAGTGAACCGAGTCTGCCTCAGGAGGTAAGTGCTAGCCTGGGCTCGCTTGCTTTGCTAAACAATGATCAATGTAACAACTTAATTTCGCTTTTGCTTCCGCACCAGTTTGAAATTTTATCACAAACTATTGCCAATATTTTAAATGCTCCCGGATCAGAGGATAACATTCCCCTCATCCAACACAAAAACTTACTAAACCTGGAACACACTCTGTACAGGAAAAATTTACAAATTAAGTTCGATGAGGCTAATGCCACCATCGCTAAGCTCTCACTCGAATCTGAAAACATATTAAAAATGAAACAATCCATGACCAACGACATGGATAACTTAAAAGAAACTCTCCGAAAGGAAATCCTTAATGATATCAAAAACTCACAACAAGATGATGGTTTTGTGACGGTTAGTCGCAGAAAAAAAATTAAAGCAAAGGATGTCACATCACACTATACATTTAAGCCTAGCACCAGTAACGCATCTATCCCCCCCCACCCCCGCACCTACACCCTTAGCTAACCAATTCAGCGAACTTGAAATAGAAGAATCCATGGAAGAACAAAGTTCTCCCTCAAATAAAATTCCCCCTATAGTACTCACAAAAGTAACTAACCCCAAGGATGTAATAAAAAAAATCAATAACATAACCGAAGAAAAAATCGTCGGTAAAATTAATGGATCTAACTTGAAATTGTTCCCGACCTCCATTAATGCCCACCGTACGATCCAAAAGCACATAGCTGACAATAAGATAGAAGCTCACACGTACGAGCTTCTGGGACAGAAATTAGCTAAATTTGTCGTCAGGGGTCTCCCTGTTGACACTGAGCCAAAAGTAATAATTGAGGAATTAAATTCATACGGTTGGCAGGTCAAAACCTGTCACGTGATGAAATCACGCAAAACCATCATGGCAATGCCTCTCTTTCTAATTCAAGTGCCAAAAAACGCAAAAAATGCCGAAATCTTTAGCGTTGACCACATCGGTTACCTAGAGATCAAAATCGAACCGCTCAAAAAAAGGGTTGTGCCCAACCAATGTTACAGGTGCCAATCCTTTTTTCATCACTCCAAATTTTGCTCCAGATCACCTCGCTGCCTCAAATGTGGTGAAAGCCACTTCTCAAGCTAATGCCCCAAATCCAAAGACACCCCAGCTAAATGTTGCAACTGTGGTGGTGCCCACACCGCCAATTTCTCCGAATGCCCTAACCCCCCCCTAAACTTTAAACCCTTTCCTCCCCCTGCCGTTAACGCATGGGAAGAAAGAGCCCAAAAAGCTGCCCAGGCAGCCAACACAACCACCGCTGATAACACACCCTCCTGCACCGCACAGCCAAACTACCACACCCGCCACTGTTCCCGTTGCCCCCCCCCAGAAACCCAAAGTTCGTTCGCCACGGACTTCAAGGATATCCTCAATTTATTTAACCCCAAAAAGTTAATCCTATCAATGAACCTCCTGAAAAATATCAGTCAGGAATTAAAAAATAGCTCGGACACAATCAAAAAATTCGAGGTAATTTTCGATTGTTTCCCCAAACTCCTGGACATCTGGTTATAATTTTTAACTCGTCACACAATATCCCTCCCCCCTCACAATAGTTAGCTGAAATGCCAATGACATTCGACAAAAAATAGAACTTAAAAGTTTCATTCTAGACCACAACCCAGACATAATAGGATTACAGGAAACACACCTCAACCCCCCTGACCGACTCAAAATTCCCAATTACACTGTTTACTGAACAGATCGCCTAACCCACAGAGGTGGCGGTACTGCTTTAATAATCAAAAATTCGATCCCACACCACCTCATCGTTAAAAACACAACAAATTCTGAAAACACAACAATACACATCGAAACCCGTAACGGCCAAAAAATAACAATCTCCTCGTTATATCACCCCCCACAAAAAACTATTATACAAAATCAATTAGCTCACATCCTGAGTGGCAACAACAAAGGGATCATGTTTGGTGATTTTAACGCCAAACATACCCTTTGGAATAGAGGCAGGTCGAACAGATCAGGTCGTTTAATTCACGATATGTGTGTGATCACCGACAATAATTTCATTATCTCCTCACCCGACTCACCCACCCACTTTCCTTACAATAGCCCTACAAATTGTACTATCGATTTTGGCATACTCAAAAACATTACTAACTGCAATTGTGATAGCATTTCTGAACTCTCTAGCGATCACAATCCTATCCTTTTCGAAATTTTTCTGGAAAACATCCTCCCCTCCCCTCTCCGCGTGCTAATCACTACTGATTGGTTCAAATTCAACCGAACAATCTCGGAACTCTTATGCGGTAATCCCATCATTAATTCCAAAACTGAAATAGACTCCTCCATTTCAAATTTCTCTCTTCAAATGCAAAATGCTATTCAAACATCCAGCACAACTAAAACTATTAAAACCCCTCACCTCCGCCTCTCCCCCTACATCCTTGACTTAATTAAAGAAAAAAATAGAATCAAAAAAATTTAGCAAAACTTTAAATACCCCCCTTTCAAACAAGAAATTAATAGAATTCAAAGACTTATTAAAAAAGAAATCTATAAATTTAAAAATAAAAAATGGTCCGATTTACTTTCTGAATTAAATACCGAAGACAATAGCCTATTTGAAATGAATAAAAATTATCCCGAAAATTCCAACCTATCCCCCCCTTAAGTGGCAGTTCCGGGATTGTATATTCTGATAAAGATAAAGCTGACCTCTTCGCCCTTTCTCTTGAAAACTCATTTCAGGAAAACCCCTTCCCCTACAATGACTTACACATTGAACAAACTAAATCAATAGTACAAAATTATATTTCACAACACTCCCATGGCTCTTTCAACCCTCCCCTCACTTCCCCAAATGAGGTAATTAACATCATCAAAAAACTTAAAAACCGTAAAGCCCCTGGACAGGATGGCATACACAACAAAGCATTTAAATCCCTACCCATTCACTGTACGTCAGAAAGTTTTTTTTTTTTTGGAAAAAGTTTTTTCCTTAAATATAATATAGTTATTGTTCCGATTCAATAATATGTAATCGGTGTGAAGAAGAAGCTCTTACGAGCGCAAAAAACAGTAAAAAAACGAGAGCCAGTAGCGAGCGTCCTCTCCGTAAGGAAGCTCCAGCGGGGAAATGAAAATCTCCTGTGCTAGGAATATATTTTATTGAGGTCCAGTTTTTACAGAAATTTCTACTCAGTTGATAGTGAGTAATCTGATGGAGTACATACAAAACATGAAGAATATTTACATAATTTTACAGTATCTGATTTCCTAAGAAATCAATGGTGATTGAAATTAATAAAAAAGTCTCGATCGAAGAGAAAGTAAGGTATGAGAGGGGAGGAAAGAATAGCCAGGGTAAGGAGGGTGGGTGCAAGCGACTTCTCGCCAGGCGATTGGTTCGTTTAGAATCCCGAGATAGAGGGAAGGGTGGGTAGGAGAGGTAGGTGGTGAGGAAAGGGAGGGGTTGGTTGACATTAGAGGGTAGGAAAGGGTGGTTGGAGTAGTAGAGGAGGGGTGGGAGAAAAGTAAGAAGTGCGGGGAAAGTGATACTGATGCAGGGAAAGTGATAATGATACAGGGAAAGTAAGGAAATCTAATTGAAATGGAAAAAAGATACTTAAGTAATCTCTTGTCGATACATAGATTGGTGAGGGTAAGAATGTCTTCCAGTGGCTTGCAGGTATACTTTTTGGTCTTGTATGGTGGGGTTCGGATGATTCATAACTTTTTCGTAGAACTTGGTCGCTTGTTGTACAATTTCTTCAGCAATAAAGGGAGTGTCCAACTTTTGGTGTAAGATCTTGAGTGATAGGAACTTTGGGGCGCCGGTAACACACCTCAGAGATTTATTTTGAACGGATTGTAGTTTAGCGATGTTTCTTTTGGAGGTACAGCCCCAAATGCTGCATGCGTATAGGAGTAGTGGGCGTAAGATCGTCTTGTAGATGAGGAGCTTGTTGTCTATGGAAAGCACGCTCTTCTTGTTGATGAGATGATGTATTTTAAATATTTTTTATAATTTACTTAATCCATACATATTTCTCGAAGAAAATTTTCAATTTATTCTAAATTTGATTTGTGTTATGATGAATTTTGAGTACTTAATATTTATTCATTAAAAATGCTGCTTTAAAAAAATAATCTTTCGTACATTAACGTCTTCTCTTACTTTTTTCAGAAAATTAGGAAAGTGCTATTGAGATCCAATGTATAAATAATTCGAAGCTGGATACAAAGGCATAGGTTATCAAACAGATATTACCTTGACTGAAATGAAGCAATAGCTGAATGCTACACAATTATTGCAACTGAAGCAAAATGACTCAGAAAATGTCATTTTTACAAATGAGTGGATTTTTAAATTTTATGCGAAGCTACACCGTGTATCGTTATTTACTATGCTTTTAATAAGGTTTTGTACAAATGGAAAACTCTCATATAAATTTTTTTTGATGGAACTTGAGCTTGATTTGCTCCACAAAGATCTTGCATTTTGTTTCAAAATTTCCAAGTCTAATTCTAGCACCATTTTTGAAGAATGGATTAGGAGATAGACATGTTGGAGGGATACCTGAATCTTGTTTGGGAATTTAATAAGTAACACTCATTATAGAGTAAATTAAAAAAAAAAACTACCCTGGCTACCATACACAACGGATATCCTGATAATTGGCTTCATGTATACACAGATGGTTCTGCAGAAGATGCAGTAAAGACTGCAGGGGCAGGAGAATATTCTAATATTTTCTGCATAAGTTGCACTGTGGGAAAATACTATGACAATTTTGATGGTGAGATAACGGCTCTAGCAATCGAAGAATCAAGAAATAGCATTGATCAAAATATTGTTTCCTTTATAGATTCACAAGCTGCTCTCCTCTCACTTACTAATTTGAAATACAACCAAAATGCCCTAGCTCATTCTTGCACAATAAAGCTATTTGAACTGGTGAAAACAAAAGGCCGCATTACTCTTCAGTGGATTCCAAGTCATTGCATCATTTTTGGAAATGAGTAGGCAGATTAACTAGCCAAGGCTGGATATATTAAGGCCAGACCCAACGAAATTCTTCTTTACCTCTGTGTGATATAAAAAAAAATCTACAGTAAAATTATAGATGACAGAATTTCCTTGTACGTTGATGCAGTTGTGGACAAGAGGCGGAAAACTCTGCTTAACAAAATTCTTAATTCCTTGCCTAGGGCTATTGGAGTTGCTTGTTGTTCTCGGAGGACAACTGGACACGATTACCTACAAAAACATTTACAACGCATAGGAGTCAAGGATTCGGCTTGTTGCCCTTTGTGCCATCGTGGTGATATGGATAGTGACCACCTCAAGAACTGCCATGAAGTCTTAAAATTTTTAGCTGACAACTCTTTTGAGGCCAATGAAAGACTTTACTCATGTTTTTATTCCTAATCATCGTTATTCTGGGCTGCTTGTTGAAAGATGGCAGAAATGCCGCAGACGGGAGTAGGATAAAAAAAAAGTTCCTGTCCAATATAACTACATCATGCAACACAGGAAACAATTAATCTACACAGTAAAAATTCGAGCATAATAATAGATATTAGTTATATTGAAATACATCTATTTTAAAAATGTATCATAAAAACAGCTGAAAGGAATTTCCTTTAACTGATGCAAAAACATACGAAATATTTGTCAAGGTTACTATGAAACAGAGTCAAGCAATGTTTGAAACAAAATACACATGATTATTTAGAAAAATAACAACAAAACAAGAATAATATACTGAAACATTAACCCATAAGGAAATTATTATTACAAAGAACTGAATTAGCATTTGCTTTCCAATCTTTTTATGCATTTGCTTTGCATAGCAGTCTGCCATTGTACCCATTTGGATGGATTTATAGGGTAGTGATGTATTTTAACTGTTGACAATAAATTTGTACCAATTCTCATACCCCATCCAAATGCGGAACAAACAGTTTTATGTCTACTCTTTTTCGTAGAGCTCATTTCAAAAGAAAAAATAATTGTTTTATAAAAATATAAAGAAAAGTCTAAGTACTTCCGTCTAATAAAGTATACAACATATCTGAAGATATCGCTAAAACAGGAAGAACGGAAGATTTTAAGCACTACAGCGTCCCTCATAGTAAGCTTTACGATTGAATTTGTTCTATGTACAATTTTATTTCAATCCAATAAGAAATGCAGGAGAAATTTATTATGACGTATTTTTGAAAATTAAGCTCGTTGGTGAAAGCAGACATAAAAAAATATACACAAAAACAAGAAAAAATATGGAAAAGTGATTAGATACACACTAAGTGGTCCGGGACAACAATTTATAGGGTACGTAAAACAATAGCCCCTTGGATGGCTATTAAATGTTCAATAGCAAGTATTTACATATATTTAAGATTTATTAAATGATATCTGAAAATATTTTGTGACTTTTTTTGTACTCTTCTCTTAATAAACAAGATAAAAATACATATATTTCCTTTTCTTTGTCTTCCTAAAGTATTATATTAGAATTTTGATTAATGGTTTGATAAAAGGAATGAAGCACTTGTTTAAAACGAGGAACAATTTTAATTAAATAAACACAGGATCATTAACAAAATTTGTTTCCATATTGTTAAAGAATAAAGCATTTTTGTAGCTATGTATTAAAATAAAGCAATTTTATCACGAAGTAAAATTAATTAAATAATACTTATCAAATTAAATAATTGATGATATAAACTCGAATAGTAAAAGCTGATAATCTTGATAAAAAATTTTTAATTTTAAACATTTTGAAAATAACGAATCTTAAAATTATTTCAAATTTCGTAAACATTTAAATATTATGTAGAATTATCCATGAATCTCTAATTTCTAGTTTCACACACACAAAAACAGTCGAATCAAAGCCTTATTAAATCAGTATTTTAATTTTAAATTTAGAAGATGAAGAGTATGAGAGAGAAATTCACTAGCATCTGATAATAGCCATAGCACACTACGGAAGACCGATAACTGGACGTGTCTACTTAAATCCCAGGGATTGGAGGAATTCAGCTGAAGTGTAAAGGGCAGCAGCAATAAAATTTTTCTTGATTTCCAGCCCCAAGGAGACTTTACTGTCTCACTTTTTGCTTCCAGGATTGGGGAATTTCCCGTTGGGTGCTAGGCTATCTGTGCCTTCATAGGAAAAAATCACTCCAATGCTTAAAAATGTTTTGGGGAATTAGTTGTTAGGTCTCAGAGGTTGTAAATTCGGTAATTTTTGGATTTTTCGGTCATTTTAGGTGGGATACTTGAAAGTTCCACGAATCAAACAACGAAAACTAACCACTCGCATCATCAAGAATTAGTTTGATAAGATTGCCGAAATTCATAGATCGACTGTAATAATGTTTACGATAAAATGAATTTTACGCCTTACTGACAGCGATAGAAATATTATCAAGCTTTCATGTGCAAGAGTATATTAGTATATTATTTTAGTTCTTGATCATCTTGGGCCCCTCTCAATCGTAAGGCACCGGTGCATAGCACCCGCTCTTTAAATGGCCGTCCCTCCACCTTTCACTTCCCCCTCAAAAATTGCAACCCTCACTAAAAACTTAAATTTAAAAAAAGCTCCCTGCGAAGACGGTATTCACAACACGGCTTTCAAACAATTTCCTCCTAACGCCAAATACACCTAACAAAATTTTTTTAACAAATGTCTACTCGTTTCACATTTTCTTCAAAAGTGGAAACATGCCACTATAATCCTTTTTTTCCAAAACTGGAACAAAACAAAAACTTTCTCATTAACTATAGGCCCAGCAGCCTATTAAATGCCATCTCTAAAATTTTTGAAAGAGTACTTCTAAAAAGACAACTTGACCACTCCACTACAAACAACATTCTTCTAGACTCTTAATTTGGTTTCAGATTGAAGTACAGCACTGTCCCACAGCTCCTCCGCGTTGTGAATACGATCACGGAAGGATTTAGTACTAAATAAATCACCGGGGGCATATTTTCAAACATACAAAAGCCTTCGATCGCCTCTGGCACGCTGGATTACCTATGAACTCAGATTTCCCATTAACCTAATTACCATAATAAATAATTAGGTTAAAAACAAACCCTTGACGTCAAAATTAATCAAGATTTTTCGAATCTAAATTATAAACAAATCGATACCCCCAAGGCTCAATAAATTTTCCATTTTTATACTACTTGTACATCCAGGAATTTCCTCAGAGACCATACAATACCCCTTGTCTGTATGAATCACCAAGGAAATACCCTTCTCAAGTCCCCTCCAAAAACACCTAAAAAATAGAAAAATGGTTAACCCTATGGCGCATATCAGCAAATACACCAAAAACAAAAACAATCATCTTTAGATAAGGCCATACCCTTCCGCTTTCAGAAATCTCAATTTTTTTAATTCCAATATAGATTGGGGCTCTGAGGATAAATATATTTCCGTCACACTGAACTCCAAACTTACATTAAAAATCCACATCCAATATATCAAAGAAAAATACTGGGTAAATATAAATAACTGTCTTCCCTTGATAGGTAACAAGCACTTAGTTCTCTCCCTCCCCAATAAAATTCTTATCTACAAACAGATAATTAGAAATATTAATATTATATGCATCGCCAATTTATGTACGTGTGGTTGAAACTCATATAAAAAAATCCAAATGATCCAAAACAAAATACTAAGAATAATCACAAATGCCCCCTGGTACATTACCAATTCGATTTAAAAATTCTTCTAATTAAAAATCATATTACCTATCTATCAAGGGAATTCTACAATAGACTATCAAATCATAAAAAAAAACCTTATCTGAGCTAAAACAATATTCAGTCATAACAATGGTACACGCCCCTTCCCACCAGTCTTCACGCCCCTTCCCACCAGTCTTCACGCCGAAACAACCCATTACTTATATATATATATATATATATATATATATATATATATATATATATAT
>BMAW01009424.1:8685-23398 GCA_019974015.1 Nephila pilipes | reverse complement strand
ACAAGTTTTAACTAATATTTCAATAATTTTAATAAGTCAAAGTATTCTTTCCTCTCGGCGCTTTTAAGATTGAGGAAAAAATTTCTTTCCCCCTCTGGGAGCACCGGGCACTCCCCACGCAGCATGCGGTATCGTAAACCTTTTGTACTCACAAAGGGGAGATAATATCTCCCCTTTACTATCTCCGAGATAGTAAGGGTTGCTGACTTTTAGTCAGTAATCATTCGCAAGAAAGAAAGTTTCCAATATTTGGCGCCATGTCTTATCACAATAATTTTTTCTGAATTCTGGTTCCCATTCTTTTTTTAATAGAATGACTTACAAACTTTCAAATGCATGTTTTGATTTTATGAGTATTATGAATTTTTTAATACTGTCACAAATGTCTCTTTTTAAGTGAATTTTAAAGTTAAAAATAACTAACAGTCTTAACTAATATTTCAATAATTTTCTCTAATAAACTTTGCCACCATATAAAAACGTTGTTTTTAAAAACGTTGGTTTTTATATCGAATTATTTTTTCTCTCTGAAAGATCGCATTAAGATTCATTTTTTATCTAATTAAGTTTTATTGTATTTAAACTGTGATCCAAAAAGACCCCTTGATCTGATTTCGTTTTATTGATGCTGTTTTCATAATTTTTTGCAAGGAGATAAACAAGCGATAATTAGAGGGTGCTAGGTCTGAAGAATACGGTGGATGCGACAGAAATTCCCAGTACAGCTCTGTGGTTTTTTGACGAATCGCCAAAGCAGCACGTGGTTTGAAATTATGATGCAACTAATGTACATCATATTGATTTTCGCCGACCTCTTTTCTTTCAGTGATCTCTTTAAATCACCCATTTGCTGACAGTATCCCTCCGAATCGAGCTTTTTGTTAGATTTCAAATGCTCGAAATGCTTTGGTTATTGGACGTCCCAACCTATGCTCAGCGTTCTCTTATTCAGGCTCGATCTCGATTTAGAGGTGGAAGGGACAGATAGCCCATGATGCAAATATGCTCTTTTCCTTACGATGTATTTGAAAATAATCTATTTTTCATCACCAGTTATCATTCGGTCCAAAATGGGTTTGTTTTCGTTCCGAACAAACACAGATGTGCATAGGACCATTCGACTCAGCAAATTTTTTCTCCCTCAACTCACGAGACATCCATCTGGAATGTTTATAGACCAATCATAGTAACGACGGAAATTATACTGCATAGTAAATATTATTAAATGTAAGAAAAATGTATTATTTTCTTTCACTTCACAAGCGGGAAGAACTTTACGATTGAACTGATATAATCGGTCGAAATAATTTGTAGAACAAATTACATTTTTCTGTCACTTGTGCTCATGCATTCTATTGCCATTGAGATTGTTCACATATTTCTAGAGGTGCGCTCTCTTAGTTAGATAGAGCTCCGCGACATTAGCCTTTCAGATAAATTAAATGATTGTCTATTTTCAAAATAGCATTGTTTCCAGAGAGTATTTTTAAGTGAATTTAACATGATGAGAATAAAGAATTCGCCTTTTAAAAAAATATCAAAAAATGATTGCAGTATTTCTTAAAAACGAATACCTCTTCGTCCTCAATCGGTATACTATTTCGCTTCCTCCAACAAACTTAATATTTGAAGCGTTCATGATTAACTCGTCAGAGTTAACTTAAGTGACATCACTTTGTTTCAGGTGAAAGGAGGAAATCAAATCTGCAGTTCCTAGACGAGGTTAAATCCCCGGTTATCGTAAAGTCGCTGACAGGCGGTGTCACCTTACACCCGCCTGTCATTATTATCCTCAACCTTACTCTACCTGACACAGCGCGAAAATACTTCCCACAACGTGTTGATTCTCTTTCCCTCCTCACAGTAGCGATCTTCTGAGTAAGAGTCTTACCCTTTTCACAATAGTCCGTCTTTTGTGCCAGTCCGAGCTCTTTCGACAGTTCTATTCTGAGTTGTTCTTTTTCTGCTTATAAATCGCTTCTTTTGGAAGAAGAAGAAAGAATGTTTTTTGAGTTACGTTAACGCAGTCCTTTAGTAGTGATATTTTCGAAAGTTTTTCTAGTGATTGAAATAAAAAGTTTGACGTTCGAAAAGACAGTTAACTTTTTTTTTTTTTTTCTTGAAAAGCGACATAGATTATGGAGATATAATTTTTATAGCGTTTAAGGTTAAATTATTCTTGAAAAGAGTTAAATAACGTATTTAAAAAAAAAACAAAATAAGTTTTCCTTTTCTTTTTGAAATATGGGTTTTTCCCTCTTCAAATTCATATCCCTATTTAATTATTTTCATTTCAATCTATTTATGTACGAATGCGGAAGTGTTACGGATGGAAGAATAAAAGAATAAAATGAAACAATTGTAATGATGAATCTAAATGTCACCAACGGTGACAACCCGACGCGGTCGCATTCAAATTTCGATTTGGCAGTAAAACACTACCAAATAAAAACTAACATATGAATCAATATCAAATTTGTTTCTGTTCCATTTAACAGATGGCAGCATCCAATGATAACAACAATTTACTTTAGTGATGCCATCTGTCTCCAAATACGAATACTTTTTGAACCACCCTAGTATATACATGTGATGAAACCACGCGTTGATCACCTTCTTTTTCAACTTACTGTTGAACGTCAAACCAAATTTGTCCCAACCAATTTGTTCCCACATTATTACTACAATTATAACTTTTAGTCTAAAACTTTCTGATCATGTATCACGTTTGTTATCAGTATAATAACTCTTGCCTGGATCGCCCCTTTCTCTTTTCGCTCTGTGTTTTGCGGCATGATACATACCCTTATTCGTTTCTATTGTGATGTCTATTGTCGATGTTTGTTCCATACCAATTATGATTTTTTTCCCTCTAGAGTAAAATATTTTCAACAGAAATAAATTATTTTATTTACAAGAGGATTGTACTTTGTCCAAGAATCCATGACCACAGCATGCATATTTTGTGATACATATATATATATATATATATATATATATATATATATATATATATATATGTGTGTGCGTGCGTGTGTTTCCATCTAGTTTTTATTAATTCAATGATTTCAAAATGCTATATTTTCATAAATTATAAAACGACTCAGAATGATAAATAGTACATGAATCTATAGGGAAAATAAGGAAGTTTTTTTCCAAATGTTTCATATAACTTCCTTTAGTTACACGTATAATGTCAATCCGGTGCATAAATTCCTGCCAAACACATTGTAAAGTGTCAATGGTAATTGTTTGTATAACAGCAGAAATCTGTTGTTTAAGTTCAAATAAATGTGTATATAATGGTGGCGCACACACTTTATGTTTTACAAATCTCCAAAGGGAGTAATGGCATGGGGTTATATAAGGTTACCTAGGTGGCCATCTGTGTAACATCAAGCCATCTGGTCCACTGCTATCGTTCCGACTTCGTAGCAGCTCCTTCAAAGCTTTCGAAACATATTTCGTGATACATCTTCAGGATGAACACACGCGGCCATCTATTGTTCACAGTATAAAACTTCCAAATTTTTCCAATGGGTTCATATATAACTTATAATTTTGTATTGTTTATTTTTGAAATTATGGAATTTTGAAATCGGATGAATCATTTTGCATAACCCTGTATATCGAAAAGAGAAAACAAACCTTTCATTCATTCAACTTAATAAAGAATCGAATTAATCACAAGTCATTAGAATGACAGGCAGTGACCTTATTTTCTCATCTGAATCTAACAGTAGAAATAAAACCCACCCATTGTACTCCATCAGGGCATTGTACGAATCCTCCCCTTCATCTCTCCCCCCCACTATGTACGATTCGGTCCATTACTGCAGCGAACTGAAATGGGGAAATCGGTACAGTCATCGCTATAATCGATCAATACATATGATGCATCAACAACCAAAGCAAACGAAAGATCCTCACACGGCATTTCAGAGAAGAAATTTAAAAAAAACCCTAGACCAAATTTGAAAAAAATGTGAATTGTCGAGGAAAATTATAAATATATCTGTGATAATTGAAAATAAAGAGATAGATACAGTTTTTTAAAAAAAATTTGGAAATTTTGAGTAATTTCTAAAAATATTATGGACGCATTATGAGCATAGTAAAGATATCGTTGTTTTAAAATAATTATGTTGTTTATACGTGCATGGATTCTTACATTTTTGGTGTAATTGAATTTTAACTACACAAATAAAAATTTTATTTTGTTGATAATAAGAATAAATAATGCAGTATTTGTATATACGTTTCTTGACGATATATATGATTGTAAATTAATATGAATTCCAAAAAAAAAGTTTGATGCTTAGGATAGTAAAAATAATTCGATATAAAAACCAACGTTTTTTTAAAACAACGTTTTTATATGGTGGCAAAGTTTATTAGAGAAAATTATTGAAATATTAGTTAAAAGTGTTAGTTATTTTTAACTTTAAAATTTACTTAAAAAGAGACATTTGTGAGAGTATTAAAAAATTCATAATACTCATAAAATCAAAACATGCATTTGAAAGTTTGTAAGTCATTCTATTAAAAAAAGAATGGAAACCAGAATTCAGAAAAAATTATTGTGATAAGACACGGCGCTAAATATTGAAAACTTTCTTTCTTGCGAATAGTAAAGGGGAGATAGTATCTCCCCTTTGTGAATACAAAAGGTTTACGATACCGCATGCTGCGTGGGGAGTGCCCGGTGCTCCCAGAGGGGGAAAGAAATTTTTTCCTCAATCCTAAAAGCGCCGAGAAGAAAGAATATTTTGACTTATTAAAATTATTGAAATATTAGTTAAAACTTGTCGCAAGCGTTTAAATATTGCATTGTTAGGCGAGTACGAACGATTCCCAAAATTTCAAAGCTCTAGCTTGATGGGAAGTTGGTTAAATTAACGATCGAAAATTTGATGACACACACACACCAAGTGAAATTCAGAAAAACGTTGCAATTAATTTCACTTGTAATTTTCTAGTTTATAGTGGAAAGTTACTCAAAATGTACAATTGCTCAATCATTTTTGAGAACTTATATATTCAACACGAATTTAACAATCTTTTCTTAAAATTTTTGTCAATCATGACGTCACTTCATTCATGCCTATCAATAATGACGTCATAGGCATACAACATTAACGTTACCTTCACCAAACGTCAAAGAGCCTGTTCTTCACTCAGAAAACGCTTTTAGACAGAAAAATTTCTTTATTTTAATTTAAATTCGCGTTATATCAATTTATGACATTACACCTTTTAAATATTAGAAATATTCTATAAATACGTCATTTTTCTTTTACATATAATGCGAAAAATTAATTTAGCATTACAATATAAGAGACGATGCCAGAAACACATTTTATGCCTGAAAGAAAAAAAAAAAAAGATTGATTCAAGCAGAAATTAGTTGTATTGTAAAATGTGCTATTTTCTGTTGGATAGCCTTGTAAAAATACAAGCAATTTATACTCTTTGTTTATGTGGATTATAATAATTTTTTTCTTGGTTTAGGATAATATTCTCATCGCACATAACAATCTAACTTACTTTTCTAAAAATAAATAATACAGTTAAGTAAGTAAAGAAGAATTAAACAGATAAATAATATAAAACAATAAATAAATAAAAGTCAATAAAGAAATCCTCTGTAATAAGCTTATTATAAAAAAAAACCTTTTACTTTAATGATTTAGTTTCAGTTTTTATCTATTTCTTTTCATTTCTAGATAATGTTAGAGTTTCTTGTTTAGAATACAATGGCACTCGATGATCTTTTTTTGTGTAAAGTTTAATACGCTTTGTGTTGCATTATTTTCTAACCAACAAAGAATTTTACAGTATTCCCAAGAATCATATCAACAGTAAAAACTGAATGTTGATAAGATTTTCAATATTTTTTCAGCTGCAAATGTTGTTAGAACGAAACCGATTTCCAAGCATTCGAACAAAATTAAATTTCTAAGCAATTCAATTGAAGCTTTCTGCTCGAACGAAATGTAATGAAATATTTTTTTTTTAAAAAAAAAAAAAGTTTTCTCCTTTTACGATAAGGATTATTCCGAAAAGCATGCTTGATTTAGGAATTCCTTCCGCTCAAAACCCACACATAATTTAAAAACGCATTAAAACACGTCAGACGAATTTTATAAGGCTATCCTTTGAAGAGAGATTTTACAGCTTTTTACTCACATGAATAGGGTCCATACCAGCTGCTATTTTGGAGGGAAAACTTCGTTCGGTCCCCGCCACAAATGGGCCAATCCCTCTCCTCTCCCCCTAGCCCCCCTTCCCGAATTTTCCCGAAGCTTTGTGAGCAAATCGCATTGAAAAGGGACAGGCCCGGTGTGCATTCTCTTTTGTTTAGTTTACCTCCAAACGGAGACGGGGGCTATCTGCCAATTGCACTACATAAATGCATCCCATTGTCTAAGTGTCCAATGAGTGTTGTATTACTTGACATTGCGTGCTGTTTATTTTTAATTTGAAAGAGCATTATTTATAAAAATGTATTACTGAAGTCAAAATTATGTTCTAAAAAAGAGAGATTGAATAATTGTTCCAGAAAAGTTTTGATTTTTGTAATAGTAATTCTTGAATATTTATTATACGAATGCTTTTTTATATTAGAATGTACTCCATCTGTATTCGTAATTTTAAAACAGTTACTTTATTCCCTAATTGTTTTTTTTTCCTTATCATAAATAAAAAATAAATTTCGTTTTATTATTACTTTTTTTATTAGTATTATTTGGTATCGCATAATATACCTTCAAGTTCTTATCAGTCCTTATTTCCTATGAAAAGGATCGTGCATTATATTAATCAGTACTTTTTAGTCTCAGTTTTGAGATATAATGCAAACGTAGCTCTTCATAAATGAGTTTTATTAATTATTTTGTTCAGATTTGTAATATTTATTTCGCGTTACTTCACACATTTTTTATGCATACCAATATGAGAAAAATATAGTTTTTTATAAATATAATAGGTTGTTTCATGTAAAGTTTTGCAAGGAACTGATTTAGCCACCAAAGATACAAACTTTTTAAAAAAAAATAATAATTAAACCATTTATTAAATAATTTAATTATTATTTTTTTTATTATATTTTAATAGCAAACGATAATTTATGTAAATAATAAATTATTATATTAAAATATAATAATTTAATTAATTATATTTCAACAGCAAACGATAAGGGAGCAACAGAATAGAAATTTGATTTGTTCATTCATTCTCTCACTTATTCTTTCCTTTATTTATTTTAACTAGAAAAGATATACAGAAAAAATCTTTTAAACTTTTTTTTTATTTTTTGAAAAATGCTCGGGTGACCATTTTGTCTTTGATTAAGACAATAGCTCTTTATAAGGCTAATAAAATTTTTTTTTTTTATTTGGCTTTCAACATAAAATGACAGACCAAATAACTTTAAATTAATGGATATTTGCAAATGATTTGGATCATTTTAACTGAATAATTATTACACTAATATAACAATTTTAACAAATGTGTAAAAATCCTTTAACGCTTGTATTTCTTTTCCTGTAATGATCTTTTCGAGGCGATTTTCAATGGATATGCGTGTCGTCTCTCTATATTTTGGCCAAATCACAAAAAGAATAGTTAATAAACAAACAAAGATATAAAAATACAAAACAAAAGAAAGAAACTAACTTTTATGGGGAAATGAATAAATAATTAAATACCCATCAAAACGAGACATGCACATTCAGACTGGAGACTGAATTATGGGGTTGAACATGTTCTATGGAACAAAATTCCCCCAATTATAAAAATGTAAAGCAAAATTTTATAAATACAAAATTTAAATCCGAAATTTAAAACAAAAACGTACCTAAATTCATATTGGTACAAAAATTGAAGTCTCTTTAAACTACACGTAAAATTCCAATGCTAATCGATAAAAAAAAAAGTATGTTAAGTATATATGTGAGCAAATCTAAAGAAAAAAAGTTTAAAAATCCCTTTAAATCAGGAGCTCCAAAAATTTATGATATTGCTAAGAAATATGAATAACAATAATTACGCTAAGTATATTATGAAAAGTTTTCAGTATGAGAGCATTTAAATAGCAGCTCAACAACAAACATAAATTAAAGGCAAAATCCCCAAAAGATCCATACAATCACCAAAATTCAATTTTAGTTGTCGAAAAACTAAAACTAAAGTTTTTTTTTATAACAATGAATAAAATATATGTCTGTAAATGTCGGCTATGTCCTTATTCATGAAATTCTTCGAAGCTAGACCAATAATTAGCTGTCATTGTAATTCTAATGGTGTGAGGAGGATTTGAAAATTTAAACTTCCACAATACTCTATGAAGTTAACAGTCCTTATTTTTAAGGTACCCCCCCACACACAAATATATATATATATAATCTGATATCTAAAAATATCATAATGATATATGAATACAAATTATTAGAATAAAAATATTTTTTCTAAAGTAATTATTTATATTTTATGAATTCTGATTTAATTATAAACATAATCATAGAAAAAAGTTAATTTTAGACATGATAATATTTTTTAGAAAATACGAAACATTTTAAAATATCAAAAATCAAAACAAGGGTAATAAAGTATTCAATATGTTGTCTCAAGGGCTGTGGACTGGGAATATGTGGCTAAACATGCTTATCTATTTCAGCAATTATATATATATATATATATATATAGTTTCTTCTCAAATGGTATTTCAAACCCACTATTTGAGAGAATCTGATAGCACAGATTTAAAATATGTGAAAATCGATATAAACAAATTTTAAAAAATGGGTTTTCATATGAAAATGTTGTTATCAGAACTAACATTCAATTTCAGACATGAGAAAATTTTCTTGTAACAAAAAACGAGTAACATTCCCATTTTTATTGTAAGTTGAACCTATTAAAGTAATTGGATTTAAAGTATTTGATTCTTTAACATCAAGAAGATAAAACTGTTTAACTCCATGATTTTTAGTTTAATTTAGTTTTTATTAACATCGCACTAGAAACAACACGAGGGCTATTGGCGACGGAACTCGTAATTTTGAGTCTTGGTCAAGTGACGAGGACGACACCTGAGCTGGCACTCTCCCTCTCCTAACTTCCACACCATGCCAGCGGGAGGACTTTGGGCCCCGATAGATTTAACGTGCATCAGCCCTCGCTACACGGTGGGTCTTTAGCGGCCAAGGCTCGAACCAGCGACTGAACAAAAACCGCCGGCCACGAATCCGAATCCATGACCACTAGGCTACCGCGGCCACTTAACTCCATGAAGTTCACAACAAGAACAAAATTCATTTTTTCGAAATCTTGAATGTGCTAAGCAGAGAGGCTAAAATCTATCGATATTCTCAGAACAAAATTCGATTTTCATTCTATGTAATTTCCACCACCCTAAGAATATATATTATTAATTAAAAGTATGTAGCATAAGTGGAAGACTTTAAGCATTTGTACCACACACTACGTAACCGATCAAAAATATAGTTTATCGAGAACCTATAAATTCAAAGAAACAATGATTTGAATCGAGCAGCACATTTCTAAAAACACAACACACTGGTCAAAAAATTACTTTCATCGTCTTCGGAAAGTATCGAGGAACAGATTACCATGAAACTACGAACAAAAGTTACTTAAACAAAATAAATATAACTTGTTGTAGAATAATTCCGCAATCTAATCTAATCGTGCATTCTCCTTGTTGAATTCTGATTAGGAACACGATAACTGATCAGAAAACATTATGAAAAATAAGGAAAATGCTTTCAAATTCACCAGACGATAAATAACAGTGTTAGCTAACGAGTTCTTTCTTTGGTAAAGATAATTTAATTTAGTAAAGTAAAATGGCACATTTTGAAAACAGCATCTGCTTAACATACAAAGCGAAAGTTCTATCAACTGAGCGATGCCGTGACGATTCTCAAGGTCTCTTTCGTTTATATTAAAGCTGAATAAAAGAAAAATGAAACTTTTATTAAATTTATTGCTGTGACGAGGTTGCTTCAATGATTCGATTTTTTTACACTGACTAGTGACTTCAGGCGATTTCCATTCACTGCAACTTGTAGAGGACCTTTTTTTTTTCTTTCAATTCCTTGCTTAGTGAAAAACAAATCTGGCTCTTTTTTATGCCCAATCCAGAATTCCAAGACATAATTTAAGTGGATTGCCAGATACCAATCTCAAATAAAATACAAAGAACAAATAAAGTTAAACAGGAAATATTAAATATCCACTGAGTGGCAGCATACCGAAAAATTCTTTTTGCTTGCGTGGTATTTATATATGTATATATATATGAGTGTGTGTGAGAGAGAGAGAGAGAGAGTATGTATGTATTAGATAAAGCAATGAAATTGTTATTAAAATACATAAAAATAAGAGAACAATTAAAATCCAATATTAACAATAGAAAACATTTATAGAACTACGTAACAGTGATGAATAAAAATTGAATTAAATTTGAATCTAAATGAAAAATATGAATACTCAACAAAACAAAACATGCACATTCAGACTGGTTAAGCATGCTCTACGGTACCAACCCTCCCCCAATGTATCTTGTTGGGTAAAAATTGGATTACTCCAAAATTCAGTTTGCAAACTAAAGAAAAGAAACAAAAAACAAAGAAGAAAAGGGAAGACAAGATATCTCAATTACTAAATTTTTTCAAAAACTAATATTTTCCAATCATATAAAATGATCTTCACCTAAAAACTTTCCAATTAAAAATTTTTCAATCAAAAACCATCCATTAAAATTATCAAAATAAAATATCCAAAAAAGCCATTCTTTTAAAAACTATCCAATTAAAAATTTAAAAGTTTTTTTTCAAAACATTAAAATAGTATAATTAAATCTCTTTTTAGTCAAAGATTTAAAATTTTAAAAACAACGACATACCCAAATCCATGTTTTTCAAGAAAAATAAATTCAAATCACACGAATATAAATACAAATTGCATATATATATATATATATATATATATATATATATATATATAAACAATGTGAAAAAAGGGAAAAAATCACTTTCATTATCCTAACAAACCGTTTCAAAGAAAGAAGGGCGTAAAAAGAGTTCACGCTTACGTGAAAAGTAAATGAAAAAAAAGTGATGCTGCTTTTTAATAAAGTTTGTGGTCACCTCTGACAGCCTGGAGCTGCACAACGATTTCCCATACTTTTATGGCTGCTCAAAGAGTTCCAAACGTCACGAAAAACTCTTTTCAATTCTGAAAAGGAACTTGATGGGAAGGACTGCAAGTTGCCTCCCGAGCATATCCCATTCATACTTAAGAGGATACAGATCAGATGAGTGAATAGACTATTGCATGCGTTGGGATCATTTCAATTTTAAGAAAGTCGTCGATCAGGGTCGAAAGGTGACAAGACGCGTTGTCATCCTTAAATTTGAAGTTAGGACCGACAGCACCTATCAAAAGGCAAACATAAGGATCCTTTTCGGTATCTTTTAGCAGTCACAGATTTCGCCTAAAAGATATGGAGGTCTATTCAGTAATCCAGCATATTATTTTTCCACGCCATGATTCACCTTGACAGAAAACGATATCTTTTCGTGATGTTTGTTGGGTGAAAACGAGTTCCACATTCTCGCCATATCATTAGCCGACGAGAATCAGTGTCCAAATTAAAGCGAGGTTTGTCACAGAACATCACAATAGCCAAATGTCGCAAACTCCAGTACTGATATTCCTAATTCCAGTTTAAAAAAGCACGTTTATGCTTAGATGTGAGAGGAATGAGAACTAATAGTCGTCTGGTATAGAGACCAACATTATTGAGTTTCTTGTAAACTGTGTGTCTGTAAATTCGTATTCCTGTGTGGCAATTCTCTGGCATAACTGTCCCTTTGATGACGTGAAATTATTAACAGATATCGGTCTTATCGAACGGTTGACTATTGGCCGATTGGTCGTCGATTAACTTTCCCAGCATTTTGAAACCTTTGCCACAGTACATCGTACACTGAATTCGAGACATTTCGAATTGCAATCATCAGGATTCCAGCATTCCGACTATTCTTTCTTTCTCAAACATGTCTAATTGTTGTCTTTGTGCCAACATTCGTTCTATTTAATTGTTAACAATGTTCCTTCGCATATACATTGCTCGAAACCTGTTTGAACTGATTGTGCAATATGAACCGATATATTCACATTCCGACGTGCGTATGTATTTTCCACAGGAATCTGTTGGCTGAAATGTTTTTGTATAAAGGCAAAGTTTCACCTTCAACAGATGATTCTCCACAAAATATTGAGAGCGAGATCACCAATATTTACACACATTTGCCTCCATCTTACGAATTATGCTTAACTTTTGGACAACAGTGTGTGTGTATAGCTGTGTGTGTAAATGTGTGCACGAAAGTTATCCCTATAACATTCACAGACGACACTTCGAAGAAGCGTTTTGCGGGATCAGTGCAGTTTCAGTGGAAAGAGCGAATTCGCTCTCCACTCATGGTGCGGAAGTCAGAGATGACGGACAGGTGAATTGGTTTCTCCCTCAATAGACTTAAATGGAATATTGGTTAATTCTTGTATTTCTTTTTATGAAATTCAAATAGACCTTTCATTCGGATGACATCATGGCTTTCTGTTAAATTGACATTTATACTTTCTTCCCCAACTTTACATATATGAATCTCTCTTGCTTGAGAAGTGAAATGTATTTGCAAGATATTATTTTCTAGATCTCACGGCCAGTGAGATTAGTTGTACCTTCAACCATTTTGTATTGGTCAAATTTGGAATTATAAATGTTTTTTTCTTGTATGAGTGATTTCCGTAATAATTAAAAACGATATCGAAAGACGTAAACTTAAACAAAAAGTGTATACGACCGAGAAAAAAACTCAATGTTATTGAACGAATTCGAAGAAGGATAATAAGAAATAGTCGAAAATCTTAATCTGTTTGAACATACATTTCGAGAATGGTTAAAAAAATGATAATAAATGTCAGTTTGCTTATAATATTTATAACGATAAAGGAATGGCGTTTTGAAAAATATTTTTGAATACTCTTTTTGTAACAGGCAATTCAATAATAATTACAAAAACCACATACATGACCAAACATTTATTTATTATAACCAATTATGCTGTAATTTAACGCAAATGTTTGTTAAGCAGAAAATTCATGTCGATATTGAAACTTAAAATATCACTCCATATATACTGCAATTCACTTTTCACTTAATCCATGATTTAATAATCACAGACTCCGACTACCCCATGGTAACACTGTCAGGCTGTACTCGTTAAAAATGAAGTCTCGATCTAAATATCGAACTGATTGATTGATTGTTTACTTACGTCGCAATGAGAAGCAGCAAGAGGGATATTGACGAAGGACCCCGTAATTTTGAGCCTTCATCAAGTGACCAAGACAACATCAGAGCTTGCATCTTCCTCTCCAAACTTCCACACCATTCCAACGGAGGACTAGAGGCTTTCAAAGATTTAACGTGCTTGAGGCTCGCAACACGGTGGATCATCAGTAACATGAGGACTCGAGCCCACGATTCGATGGAAATAATTCCACTGGCCACAAGTTCTCAACCATGACCTCCAGACTTCCATGGCCTATCAAAATATCCAAATCTACGTAACAATTTGTTGCTGTATTTGAAATCTCAGTGTTCTAAAGCTGCTTTAATTTACACTCTACTATTAATAAAACAATTATTATAAGAATTTAATTCTGAGCAATGTCAAAATTTAATAAAGATATGTGAATGTTTATTAATGTCGCAATGAGAAGCAACGCAATGGCTTTTGGCGACGGACCTCGAAATTTTGAACCTCGGCGAGATGATGAGGACGACACCAGCCCTGGCACACTTCTCTCCAAACTTCCACACAACACCACGTGAGGACTTTGAACCACGACAGATTTCCCGTGCATCAGCCCCGGCTACACGACGGGTCTTTAGTGGTATCAGGGCTCGAACCCTCGAATCGACGAAATAATGCCTGCCGCAAGTCTGCGACTATGGTCACAAGGCTACCGTGGCCACATTTAAAAAAAAATAATAAGTGTTAACTTTAAATTCATTTTCTGCTAGACTGGATTTTTGTAATGTAAATTCACAATCAAAAAAATAACTCGAAACTTTATGCATTAAATCTTGTAACATTTGGTGTTATTGTTTTTATATTGTACCAAAAGGGTAGATTAGATTTTTCTTTTTTAGTTCCTTTGCAAGCAAATTTACACAGTTTTAAAGTTAATATGGGAGTACATTTTAAAAAAAACCACGGTATTGTTATTTTGATTTATAACATCTTTGCAAATATTTAACTGCATTAAATATCTTTCATGCATAAATTCAGACTCTTAAGATGAGTAGGCTTTATACATACAGAATTCATTATTCCAAAAAGCTTATTTTTGTAGTAAGAATTTTTTGGAAATATGCCTATTTTTCAGTATTTTATCTTTAAAAAAAGGAACTTTTTTTTTCCATATTTTTTCAGAGATCATATTGTTTATAAAACAGCTATTTAAATAGTTTTTAATACAGATCCTCCTTAAAAATATCAAATAAAGTTAGACGCTTTTGCAAGTTATATTTTTTTAACTAAAAATGATGGTTCCGAATGCATTCAGGTACTTTAAATATTTCGAGTACATGCATGCACGCACACACACACAC
>BMAW01009421.1:81468-103163 GCA_019974015.1 Nephila pilipes | reverse complement strand
ACGTTCCTCTTGTAAAGGAGGAGAAACATGTTCCAAGAGAGACTCCGTCGAATACAAAAAGAAGTTTATGCAATTATTCCTTAACCTGAGCGACGAATTTGGCGACCATTTTGGTGACTTGGTGACAAAACTAATGTTTCCGAAAGTGCTGGAATCTAGGTGAAAGAAAATTCTGATACAGATGCATCTGACAACATAGAGGAACATTAAGAGGATTCTTGCAGTGAGTAGAGCGATACCATTTCAAATACCGACGAATGTGGTGATGAAAGACAAGAAAAATATGTTGCATTTAGAAAACACAAAAATAATGAAATCGATTTTTATTATTGGGAGAAATTGTAAAGTTTCCTGTTGTAAAAGATAGAGCAAAAATGCATATGAAATCTTAAAACTTTGACAATGTTAATTCGATAATAGTATCCTGGATGCGACTGTAAATCATACACTCAGTATATTGATATTATAAAAAGTATTTACATTTGTGATGTAAAGTTACTTTTTTACTGATGTGATTGAAATCAAGGCTTTTATTGGATTTTTGTTCTTAGTTGGTCTTAGTTTTTTTGTTCTTGGTTGGTGAAATCTTTCGTTTCACCGTGAGTTTGCGAAGGTTCGGGTTCCTCTTTTGAGGAACTCGATTTGACAAGAGGTAAACAAGTTCAGAACGAGAAAGCATTGATCGCTTGGCTCCTATACATTAGTTATTTGAAAGATTTCTTTCAGATTGTCAACACACATGTTACTGCGTTGGGGAATGTGCTGCATTCGATGAATAACATGAAGCTTTCGGGGGAAGGTGCTCCTTCATTCAATACATTCCTTCGAAACCTGCCAAATATGGATTAAAAGTATTTTATTTCGTGGACTCAAAGACATTCTACACATGCAATTTAGAACTTTATGCTGGTAAACAATCCGAAGGGTTTCATATTGTAAGCAACAAAAATATAGATGCTGTGAATCGGATGATTACTTCAATAAGAAATTCTAATCGAATAGTTGTGTGATATATCGCTTCTGAAGACATTATCAGAAGAACATCGTTTGTAATTTGTCTGAACTTTAAAAAAATAAAATGGCAAATATATCAGGAATTTAAAAATGCAATGAATAGAGAGATTTCATCCAGCATCTTCGGTTTTCAGAAAGAAGGTGCACTTCCGAAAGGAGAGGAGGTATCGTTCCTTATGTTCCCCAAAATTAAAGTACTAAAAATGTTTTACTAATATCTGTGCATTTAGATATTAAAATTGATCTAAGTACAAGAGGTAATAACCTACTACAACTAAACTCATATTGGAGTCGATATAGTTGATAAGATGTGCTTATCGTATTCGGTCACCAGGAACATTAAAATGTGGTCTATGGTTGTATTTTTTCACTGCTTAATATTTCAGGAATCAATAGTCAGATTCTGTTAATCGGCAACGGAAATAAAGCAATCAGAGGAAGAGCATTTATTTCTAAAACGACTAGGAAAACAACTAATTGATGAAAAGCTTCAGAAAAAGGCTGCAATCAGCTGCCTGCCAATATCTACAGATGTATGCTTGAACGAAATTGTACCAGAGAAAAAAAATACTCTGAAAAAGAAGTTAATAACATCAATGACAATGAAAATTCTTCACCCAAAAGGTGTAAACTTAGCCAAAAACAGAAGGAAACACGCTTAACTAGATATTCATGCGAAAAATGCGGTACAAACTTATGTTTGCTGTACTGTACATTTTTCTGATCTCAGGAATGGAGAAGTGAATCAAACAAGGAAAAAGAAGACTAAGTAAGAAGAAAAATGTGTTTTATAACCAATTAACCTAAATTTACTGATAAAACTAATTGTTTAACTATCATGAAATTTTAAGTATTAATTTTTGTATACATAACTCTCATGTGTATTTTTATGCATTAATTATTTGGTAACCAAAAAACAATATATGCATAATATTAAAGAATCTGATTTTCTTTTATTTGTTTATACCTTAAACTGATTTTTTTTATTTATCACTGTTAACATTATATACTGGAGTATTTGACAGATCCAGAGCAACCACATTTGTTTAAAAAAATACAGGCGACTAGAGAAGTTTTAATACTTAAAAATGTGTAGTTCTGTGCAAGATAAAGCCGAAACAATGCTCAAAAATCTTCCAGATGTGGAGATTAAAAGCTGAAATTGTCTGTTTTTTACTTGATGTTCGAAATATAGAAAACTAAATTTATTAAACCATAATTATTTCTATCTAAAAGAAATCTAAAGCAAGATTCGAATCTTACCTTTCAAAACTATTTAAAAAAATTTAAAAGCAATTAATGATAACAAAATTAAAATAGTTTAAAAGCAATTAATGATAACAAAATTAAAATAGTTTAAAAGCAACTGTTGTTTGTAACTTAATAACATTATTAATTACTGTCTACTTTCTTATCACTTTTAAAATATGCTGTCATCCTGATTGTAACGAAACTGTAGTTAATTATTAATTTTTATTATTAAGGCTGCAACATTGAAAGAAATGTTATAAATCAATTACATTTTTTTTAATTTTGCAAGTTATATAGATAGCCAGGAAAATTTAAATACAAATATAAAAAATTTTAAAGTTAGATCATTAGAGATTATGATAATATATGATCATAAGTTAATTTATGATCTTACAACGGAAATCTTTTTTTACAGTATAAGTATTAAGTAATTCATATTATACTAATGCTGATTAGCTTAACACAAGTTTTGAGGATACATCTTAGAATTAAAATGCATTCAATCCCTCCCCCCTCCATACTGTACGCTCAATAACATTTTGAAAAATTATTTCATTCTAAGTAAAATTTAATTTTCATTCATTATTATTTTACTAAGAAATAGTAATTAAAAAGCTTAATTATCTATTACTATGAAATATACTAATTTTAGTTATTAAGAATTGTAATTTTAAAAAAGACTTCGATGACAATCATATAGTAATGATTCCACTTTTCATATCATGAATAGAAAACCAATATTATTGTTACAAATTTACATAATAATTACAAAATTTTTTATAGAGCTTTGTATTAATTAAATATAATTTTCTCTTTACCTTTTCTATGTGAAACAAGCAATACGTGAGATATTTGACTCTTTCCTAATTGATTACAAAAAAATTATATATTCCACAGAATTCAAGTTTCTGTGCATTATTTTATAATGCAGGTAGAAAAAAAAATATTTTTAAATATTGACATAAATACATATAGAAACAAATTTTCTTCAATTTTCATGAAAGTTCAATTTTTAATATTTCCGCTTAAAAATTCTAATAGTATTGCTTCGCAAGCGATATACGTACATTTAATATTCCTTTTATAAAATTGCAGTTTTATCTAAGCAAAGCCAAGATATTTGCTTCTAAAAATAGATTCTTTGAAATATATCCTTCTAAACCCTATATTTGTACATCACCTAGATGAAAGCATAAACGCAGTTGGAAATATGTACGTTTTTAGAAGATGAGAAATTGATTTTTCCATTTGATATACAAATTTTGAAATCCTCATTCGTCAATAAAAACTGAACTTTGTTTATTTGCACGAAGTTGAAATATTTCGTATGTACGTGCAACATATGAAAGAAACTTAATCATATCTCGGTATGTATCAAACAGCCAATATTTTAGTTTCGGATTTTTTTAGTAACCCTCAAATTTTAAAATCGTGTATCATACCATTATCTGCCGTTTTCGAAATACGTTAAGTATAAGTAGTATATAATTTTAAATAGTACAAAGCTTTCAAAATTCTCTCATGCCTCATGTAAAAAGTAAGACACTATAAAAATTTCATGATTTATTTAGTAGTTTTGATTCGATATGCAATTCAAAAGGATTCAAAATTTAATATTTTCAAAAATAAATGACACATAATTATAAGTAATACATGAATGCAAAGGAAAACCGAGAGAAGTTTACAGTGGGAAAAGTAGATGGATCTCGTGTGATCTTCGTTAAGCTATTTCACGAAAGCTGTTTTAGAAACTTTTACGGAATTACCTCGCAGTTGTCGGTCGTAATGGACCAGATGACTAGATGTTACAAGGCTGGACATCTAAATCAGCTGATATGGCTCCAAGAAGTCACAAACGGAAATTGTCTAGTAAAATGGCCCCCATCTCTTTGTATCCGCAGTGGGCGACGAACATGTGTAGGAACATCATTAAGAATTGCCGGATGAACCTCTTGAAGAGATACTTGGGAGGATTTAGTCGAGGTGATAAGAGTTTTGGGTGGTTTAAGCAGTCAATTACGATACTTGCCCACATATTAATCACGCAGTGGTGTTGTGTGGTACTTGAACTGGTTCCGTTAGATTTATGAGCAGCTCACGTGTACACATAGAGAGTATAAACCACCTTTATCTTCAGACATATCAAAATACAAATATAACATTTATTAAAACTTTTTTACGATTCATGAAAATACATATTAAGATGCAATTTCAAAATCAACTATAACCTTTCTAATTATTCATGATATATTTACTCTAAGGGCAAATCTGCCGTTATTTGTTAGAAAATTTTAAGAAAATAGTGATTTGCCTCTAAATTCCTTTGATCGATGTACGAATGATCTAGAAATTCGATCTAATGAATGATAAGACTCCTTTTTAACCTATGTGTAAGTATAAAATAAGAAAATGAAAATTACAAGATAAGCAAAAATTATTGAGTCTTAGGAAGAAGAATCAAATGTTTTTGGTTAAGCTCTAAGCTTGCTTTTCTTAAGCTCTTAACAAATCTGATAACACTTTCAGAATCCAGAAATGAGTACAAGAGCAACAGGTAATTTGTATTTTGCTAATGGATTTAATTTTTTTTCCCAAAAATTACATTCCTTCGCCTGGACGTTTCTCACAATCCATACTAAAGAATGAGACAGCTCACTACTCGATAAATTGCCAACAGTTTTGTTTTGGGGTTGTTTAGTGTTCTTGATGAAACACTAGCACCATGTAATTATTCTTTGTAGTTTTGAAAATGACGACAAGATTTTAATAATATGCAGAATTCCTGGTTTCTGCAAGACCGTAATGATCTTACTGAATACTTTTTTTAATTACTGCAGGTAGAGATTTGTATTTTCCTTATGGTGTCCCAAGGATTGAAATTCAATTCCTAATAAAAAAAATTCTTATGCCACATTTTAGAGCGTGTAAATTTATCAGCATCCATACCCCTTGCTGAATTCTGCTTTGATTGGGTATGTTTCCATCTTTCTAGTTCAGTGAGTTGGTGAATAATATTCACCCGATTCCTGACAAACAATTTAATTACTATGATTGATATCTTTTTGCTCCAAATGAGGATAATTTTGAAATTTTACCATAAGAAAACAAGATAAATTTATAGAGTTTGGAAAACATCTCTAACGTTTTATCATTTCTGCGAGGAGAGCTGCTTTGCGTTTGCATAATTCTAAACAAAGGATTATATTTCTATAACCGATGGTACTCTAGATTAGCTGCACTAAAGGTTTACAGAGACTTTTCCTTTTTCATCTATACAGCAAATATAGATAATTACCCCTTATGTTCTTTCAGGCATCAACAATTCCTTCAATTTCAATGATTGAAGCATAATAGTGTCGAACTCTAATTTGTTTTACATCTGACTAACCTTACGAACCTTTTCTCGCAGTTTTCTTTCTTCCTCTTTCAGTTCTTGATTCCAGTCAATCCTTGACTGCTTAAGTGTTTGCAAGAACCCTTAGGCTAAGCTAATAGACGAACTCAACAATTCTAGGAGATCGAACGAACAAGCAATTTCAAACATCACTAAACGTTTTATTGGAGGATATGAGCTACAAACACACTCGCACGCACGTGCACAAGTAACATTAAAACGAATGTTTTCTTCTTTTGGATCCTATATTTAACCTAACGTTTACTAAGAATTACCCTTTGTTACGTCAAAAATATATTCTCTCTGATTTGATGGATTTCATCTAACAACAGCTTTACTTCTTAACATCACTTACGAAGATGTATTTCTTCCCTTCACAACAATGCAATAAGTTATAATAGTAATTAGAGGGCAGTAGTGACATCACCTCCATACATTAGAATATCATCCAAATAGATACCTGACAATACGTTCAACAGGAACGAAAAGGAAAACCTTCTATCTCATCAAGAACCTTTTATTTTAGTACCCTAGCTGCCAAGCAGTATTGTAGGTGATGATTAGCACAACTGATATATCTTAACATTTTCCTCAAATTCATTTGTTCGCAATATGCAATACAAATTACATTGCTCATAATTAACCCACGACAAAATATTTTGTTCTTACGAAGTATCAAAAGTATCGTAAACACACTTTCCTGAACACCACCACTTTTAAGTAAACAATTATTTAGCCAAATTACATTAGAAGGAAGAGCGGAAGTACTAAAATCAGAGCCTAAAATCTGTCAGCTCTAAATATACCATGATAAGGAAATATATATTTCAAATCATTTCAGAATTCAGCTTTGCATATATATCCTAATTTTTGGTATTCATTCATGAAATCGGAATATATATTCTCTTTATTTTAGAGTTTTTATCATATCACTTCTACAAACTCTTTAACTGTTTTTTGGCTAAGGCTTCTGATTCACCTGATAGACCCCAGTAGCCTAGTGGTCATAGTTGCCAGTGGTTTTCGTAGAGTCGTGAGTTCGAGCCATGATGTCACTAAATACCCATTGTGTAGCCTGGGCTGATGCACGTTTAACCTGTCAAGGCCCAAAGTCTTCCCGATGGCATGGTGTGGAAGTTAGGAGAAGAGGTACAGAGCTCAGGTGTTGTCCTCACCACTTGATCGAGGCTCAAATGTAAGATATTGGTCGCGAATAGACCTCTTGTTGCTTCTCAGTGTGACATTGATAAGCAATCACATCGATCACATTTATAGTATTGAACTTGAACAATGTCAACTGCGAGTTCATGACCACGACCACTAAGCTACAGTGGGTACTGAGAGCTCACAAGAGAGACTTATTGGACAATCAGATTCACCTAATTGCTAATTTTTTTAATGGAAAGGCTTACAATATATATATTCACAATTCTTTCTATGCAGAAGATAGTGTTGTTAATTTTTTTTAAATTTTACGTAAATATTTTGAATTACATTTTTCTTCTTGGTGGGTTTCGGACAAGACATTGACACAAAGTTCATTTTTTTACCAAATCGAATCGCTGATATGGGTTTACTTTTAGAAATAAGTAGGAAATATATTTTTACACCAATGCGAATTTTTGAGTGTGCGAAATTTTACAAAGACAGCACGAAATATTGATAGAATCAAAAAAACAAACAAACATATATCTTGTTTTGAGACTGCATAGATTTCGGTTATATATTTGTCACTTTTTTTTTTTTTTTTTTTAAATTTGCAAGAATTTGGCATCGTTTTAGAAAAAAAATGAAATAAATTTATTTCAATTTTTGGTAATTTTATGAGGAAACGAAGATTACATTTTATGTTCTTTTCTTATCGTACAATTCAATTTCGGTAATACAATATTTATTAACAAATTTTCACGAAATACATTTAACTCAATGTTCATAACTTCTAATATGCGAAGATTTTAAAATAAATAATCAACAACAAATCTTAATTTTTGAGTTAATTCAAATTGAAACTTCTCTTTCCGTAAAATTCAATTCATGCAATTATAGAACTTTATACAATGATTCATTGATGTTGTCAACACTCTGATATTTCTTGCTGATCCTACAAGAGAATATTGCAAATAGTGAAGTTTTTTTATTCACTATTAATATTTCATTACATTCAAAACTATTGAAATGTGTTTTAAAATTTTCCATTCATCATATGACCTATCAAATTTAAGTAGCTTTATTTCTGGAAGTTTTATTTTTAATTTTATTTAATTTTTGATTATTACAATTAACAATTTCAACACTTATTTGTTTTTTAGTTTTATTACTTAGTTCTAGAGAATGTTTGAAGATTACCTTTAGCTCTAGAAAATTTTCACGAATTTCTTCGCATTCCTGATAAAATCACTCATTTTTTTCTTTCCTCAAAATTTTATTATATTCCATTTGTAAGCATTTTAATTTGTTCTCCAGTTTGTTTAGATCAGAGGTTCCCAAACTTTTTTTTCTCGTGGACCACTTTCAAAGTTTTACTATTTTCGATAGACCCTCTGCTGCTACATTTCTACTGTATTCCCGAAACTCCTAAAAACTATCACCCAAAATTGGGGGTGTTAAGAAGAAGAAAAAAAAGTAACCAATTTTCTTGTGTCCTATTTATTAAAATAATACTTGTGGTTATATGTGCGTAAATAAATATTTTTAAACAAAAAATACCTAGGTACCTAAAGTTTAATCTTTCCTGGATTTTTGTTCTTTTATAGAAGTTTTGAATAATTTCTAGTATTTAATTTTTACTACATAACTACCTACTACACTCAAATAGTAAAACAAATATAATATGATTGATAAATTGCAATATACAATAAAAATATGTATAACAAATAGGCAGATATTTACTTTTTCCGGCACTGCAAACACTGACATCGATTCACTCACAGTCACACTTTTATGTTCGAAATCCCGGAAACAAATGAGTAACGTTTTGTTCTTGACATTCGTATTTATACTAATGTAGATTGCAAGCACAGAGAAGTCGCATGTCATCCCTTTGCAGGTTTAAACAAGCATCCGGACGAGCGGGCGCACGGGCGGCACTTTGCAAGTCTCGACATGTGGTGTACACTTGTACTATTATCTATTGTTCTATTCAATTCTGTGTTTGAACTGAGTCTCGAATATTTTTGAGTACCTACCTAGTGAATGATGCTACCTGCCTACGTTGATAGGTAAATCCAAGCCAAAATTTTTGTTCTTTATTATGAAAACCAGAAAAATTTTCGTGGACCCCCACTTACAACTTGTGAACTCCTGTTTTCTTTTCACGTCTACGTGGACCCCCGTGTGGTCCCCGTGTGGTCTCCTGGGGGTCCACCTGGACCACTTTGGCAACCTGATGTTCAATTTTATTTGCCTAGTTAATTTTGTCAATAATTCTTCTCAGGATAGTTTTGAAAGTTTAATTTTTGGAGCTTTTATTTCCCTTACATTACTATTCATACCTCTCTAGAATAACATTTAAAAAAAATTAAAATTTAACCCAAACCATAAGCTGTAAGTCAATGGCCTCTTCAGTTCAATGGAGCCAAACATGTTTAAATATCTAAAAGTTCAATAATTAAAGGTATGTAATTCTTAAAGATATCCAATATAATCTGCAACCACAAATATCAACCAAAAATTTTGACTATTAGTTATACTTTTCTTAGATGCTTTAAGAACTCACAAACGTTTTCCCAGTTTAATATCTTTTCTTTGCTCAAAATGGTTTTCAGCGGTCAAGCCACCTACTTAAATTCAGTGAGTGCATGGTCTGGCACCGAAACATGAATGGAACAGGATTGTGTGGTAAAATAACACCAACACCTTGATCAAAAATCAGTGTAAAGTACATTATCTTGCTATAAAAGTTTAAATATAGGTATTACTTTACCGTTGCATGCTTAGACACACACAATTTATGTATAATTTTTAATTCAGTTATTTTAAATTCATGAAGTAAAATAAACCACTTCTCATTTCTGTTACATATAAATTGATATTTAATTTCAAGGAATAATATGTGTTCCACTAATGCAAAAAATAATCTTGGTCAGAAAATTTTATTTGATCAGATTACAATAGATTTTGAAGAGAAAAATGTGCTTCTAGTTTGATTCTGTGAATTTAGTTATATATTGATACATATTTTTGTTTTCATTAACTTATTAGAATATGAAATAAACTAAACATTAATTTGCCTATATATTAAATGATAATCATAAATTATCAGAGATACTTATTTTAGTTGATTTGAGCAACATTAAATATTAGTTTCAATTTTATCATCCTTAATTAGGAAGTTAAAAATAAACTTCTTAAATTATCAAAGCAGATTAAAAAAAGCGCAGCTATGTTCATAAATACTTTTAATATTAGTTTAACGGTTTTGCTTCATCCGTTTCCTTTATTCTTTAAAACAAAGTAGAAAAGTTCACTTCTGCATCATACTGTTTCACTCACTGGAGAATTAATTTACGAGTCCATAAAGTGGGGTAAGATAAATTATCTCAGTTTATAGAAATATATTTACTTTTGCTTTTACAGAATGTTAATAACATCAACTGTTGAGGTATAAAATTTTATGAGAAACCAATGTTTATGCTATCAATACTACGAAAGAGATAAAGTTGTATTTACAGAAGTTCCATCAGATGCAAGTTATCTTTAAATGATTGTGAAATGGTATTCATCGTATTTTATTTTCATTAGCTTCCTAAATATTTTAAGATTACGTTCAGTATATTAAAACTGAGATAGGAAACATAAAGTGTATTATCATTTTTATGATATCAAATTACTTTTAAGATTAAAACCCTTTTTTGTTTCATTTATCCCTAACTTCAGAATTAGATATTAAATAAATACTTTATAATAGAATAAAGGGTGTTAAGCTAATACTTAAAATCTGAGTAAACAAAATGGAATTCCTTAATAATTATTCTTTACCTGCTACAAAGTTAAGAAATCCTTAAACTTTTAGGGTCTTGAACTCATTATTTGAATGAAAAGTATTTTGCAGGAAACGTACTGGAAATCTTCCGATTTTGTTTTATTGCTTGTTTTATCACTCATTTTAAACTGAACAAATTGAAAGCTCCCTGGATATTGTTACAAATACCAACATATTAACTTTCTGTAACAACAAACATCAATCTGACTTTCAAGCACATGTCAGTATGTCAAAAGTAAATTTCATTATTTTCTTCCTGACGTGAAGATGTTGACAGCTAAGAGTGTCAACAGAAATAATCTTCGAATTTCTCCATGTGTATATGTTACCTCTTAGGTCCTTTAAGGAAGTGAAATAAAACAAGCATTTCACCTAAGAAGAGCCTCATTCAATATATAATAAATATAATTAAAGCAGGTTTTTTTATTTGTTTTACTTATATATTTTTGAAGTAATTAGCATAAACGAGTTTAACTTTCACCTGAATAACTGTGGGCTCTGCTCCTTGAGACTGGATGCTGGGGTGTGTATGCATGTATATATATATATATATATATATATATATATTATTATTATTACAGCATATTAATAAAACCTTCTTTTTATTGGCCCACATAAAGCCAAAAACACAAGAAAATGATATTTGAAAGGCAAAAACACAAATTACTTATAGTATTGATCAAAAGGCTTCTTTACAAAATTTTTCAATAAATACTCAAAATTATGATCTCTAAAATGCAGTGTAAGCTTTTCAACGTTGATTGAGTGTTTGGTGAAGAATTTCAAATGAGCTTCCGCAATGAACAGTCGAGTATCGAATTATTCCTCAGTAGAGCCAACTGGATTCTTATGAATGAAGGCCTTCAAATGCCCGCACAAGATGGAATGGAGGTTTCATAAATATGACAAACTTATTGGGCATAAAATAAGTTCATCAACCCAACTCATCGCATAAAAAAACATCATAGAAACGGCATAGTTGGCAAAAAATTTGGAAATGAAATCCATGTAATTGAGAATATTTTTAGTGAAATGGGCTTCTGCACCATTAAGCTGAACCAGTTTCAATTACGAACTATTATCGGAATATTTTCCAATAAATCTTCTCCTCTAGAAAATTAAATAACATTCACTTTTGAATCTTGTTGGTATAAAATATATTTCTCAATAATCACCCAAATGTTCACGAATAAGTGTTTATGGAATGTTTATGAACATATATCCAGATGATTAATTACTTCCCACGCAAATATTGTGCACATTAGAAGTGTCTTTATGATTGAAAATATTTATAATGCACGTGCTTGGTCTGTGACGCATTGCTCTGCACGAACCATTAGTAAAAGACCACGGACAGCCAAGTACTCACTCGATTGCAAAGAATCATTTGCGCCGCCGTTACTATTCGCGACACAGAACATTGGATGCATGTCTACCTTTTCGGCATTTCTGAAGTCTCAAAGAGTAATCAGAAACACAGGCGCCAATGAAGTTTTTCAACAGTTGCATTAAATCACAGGTGACACGCCATTTTACTACACATGATCAGCAACATTGTCAGCCAATCATGCCATTGTATCTGACAAACTTGTAATTAATGTTGTATTCTTAATATTTAATATTTTACGTAAAGAATGATGCATAGAACCACTTACCGTTAACAGATTAACCGTTAACAGTTAAACAGATTTTTCATTGATGTCTCATGTTCTTTTTGTTTGTGCATTTATTTGTCATAAAGTCATAAGTAAAAAAAAATATTTAATGAAATGTACCACCTCACATGATTTATCGCACTATTTTCGAATTACCGTCTAAACACACACAGGTGCGAGCACACACATACATACATACATACACGCACGCACGCACGCACGCACACACACACACACACACACACACACAAATATATATATATATATATATATATATATTGTTTGCGTACGTATGCGTATTTAGAGGGTAATTCGAAAATCGTGAGATAAAACTTGTGTGGTGGTACATTTCACAAGGTATTTTTTTGCTTATGACTTCGTGACAAGTAAATTGCACAAATAAAAAAAATCATGAGACAGCAGTGAAAAATCTATGTGTGTGAGTGAGTGAGTGATTGAGTGTATGTGTTTCAATTAATGAAAAGTGCAACATTGAAGTAAACTTAAAGTTTTCGTACACAATTAACTGATGAAATGACGCATAAGCATTCCCAATAATCATCTTTAAAATGTACAATATTTTCTTCTCTTTCGAAAGGCAAAGCTATTAAGATAATTATATGGAAATTACTGATTTTAAATCCTAGAAACTGAACCAAAATGTATAAATTTTCGATAATTTCGCAACTTTGCATTTAGAAGCACACATATTATGGTATTTCTTAGTGGAGTCTTAGAAACTTAAGCAAACACGAACAGGCTTACTTATAATTTGAAAGAGGGCTTATCTTTAGCATTTTAACTGTTTGGAAAATAAAACTCAAGGTAATTAAGTAAATATTCTTACATATTCCAAAAAGGAATTTCAAACTGAGAGGGTTGAATGATTACATTACTGAAAATTCTGTATTCGTATATTTAAATATATGTACATTGTATAACTACTTACTTTCCATTAATTCGTGATACATATGTATATAAAATTAGTTGAAAAATATTTTTATTTCTAAGAAAAACTTCAACAGAAAACAACTTTATTTTACTCTTCGATATGTCTTAAAGATTTTACCTCTTTCGGATTGCAAATTAAAGTGATATACTTATGTAAATGGAAAGAAACCTGTTTCGCTGAAAGAAAGAAATAATTATGATCGCAAATTATGTAACATAATCTTACACAGTTATGGCTTTCTTAATGTACACTTCCACCAATGTATTGAGAAAATGCTTGAGAAAACATTTAGCAAACAATTGTTAATAACAAGTAGAGAAAATTAATAAAACTGTTTTTTAGAAAATTAAAGAGCATTTTCGAATTATTCTTCTCGAACAATTTTAAAGAGATGAATCAATGGAGAATTTAACTAATGTTACTGAAATAAAAATATCATAAAGTCATCATCAGAATGTATTTATTTCCATTAAATGCCTACTGTGAAAAATGTAAAAAAGAAAATAAATATTAGATGTAAGTATATATATATGTGTGTGTGTGTGTGTGTGTGTGTAATATATATTCAACATTCAAAGCATTATATTCAGCACTGTCAGCATTCAAAGAGCTGAAAACATCAATAACTTCCTCGCAGGAAGAAAAATAGTTGAAATAATGATTTTAGTAGGAATGACTGCATTTCTCCAAACTCTTGATACTACAATAAACAAGCCATTAAAAGACCATTTGTGCACGGAAATGAATGCCTACAAAGACTCACTCATAGGCAGCAAGAAGTCGTTACTTGGGTGAAAAATTCATGGAATAATGTAACGGACAGCTGTGTCACTAATGCTCTCCGAAGAGGCCACATAGACAAGTGAACTCATTTATGGTGAGATCTATTGCTCTACATGAGAGTTTAGACATCGAATGCCATACAGTTCCAAACAAATTCCTGTCATAATTCTTAACTTAGGACTACAATGTACCAGAAAAAAGAACGACATGACTGAATAAGAATAAATGTAATTCTGCATCCATAAGTAAATAAATGTGATTCATGAACCTGAAAAATTGTTTATTATTTTGAATTAAAAAAGGTAAGAAATGCACTGTTGTCCAAAAGTTAATCATCATTGGTAATTATGTGAATAATGAGGAAATATGTGTCTGAATGACGGGATTAGAGGCATGCTAGAGTAAAATAGTTATAAAATAAGAAACCAATGCGATAAAATGATAATAAGGACTTTTATTTTTCAAACGAACAATTTGAACGAAAACTGGTCAAGAGATACTCTCGAACTTTAGTGAAAAACAAATGAAATAAAAAGTGATGCAGCAGTTTAATGAGATGTGTTGTCCTCTCTGACAGCTTCGCATGCTGCACTGTAATTACCCATATATGCTTTGACATTATGGGGGAGTTGTGGCTTCAATTGATTCCAAACGTCACGAATAGCTCGTTTAAGTTCTGAAATGGAATTTAGTGCTTGCGGTAGGGCTAAAAGCCGCATCCTTATAATATAATATATGCATGATAGGATTCAGGTCAGGTGAGTACGGAGGACGAATACGAGGCTTAAGAACTTCATCTCTGTATCTTGTAGGAGTCACAGATTCCGTCTCAAATGTATGGAGGTCTGATCGTCTCTCCAGCCATGACTCTCCTTTACGGCAAACGATGCCTTCCCGTAATGTTTTCTGGTTGAAAATGAGTTCTGCATTTCGAACTTTAACGTTAACCGATGAGAATGAATGTTAAGACTAAAGCGAGATTCGTTACTGAACACCAAATTGGATCATTGTCCCAATCTTCAGCTTAAACGAGTTACATTTATTTGTACGTACAAGGAGAATGGAAAATTCTGGTCGTTTGCCTTAGAAAGAAACATGATTGAGTCTTTTGTAGAAAGTTTGGGTGGAAAATAGTGTTCCTGTGGTGAATCAGATCGCTAAGCCCAGCTCTCTGGCACAACTGTCCCTCTCACATCATGTTCTTGTTGTTCTTGGAGAACGGCTGTGACATTCGGACGATCTGCTATTGGTCGTGATTAACATTTGCCGTACTTTGAGGCATCTATCACTGTCTTAATATCACAAACTGAGGACATCTATTCAGAAATCGAGACACTTCGGTTTGTAATTATTCGAATTCGAGCATTCCAACGATTCATCTTTTCGCTAAGGTGACCAATTGCGGTCTTTGTGCCTTCATTCGTTTTGTTTAGCCATTAAAATGTTTCTTCACACACGATTTGTATGAAATCTATACAAATTGTTTATATCGTCGAATAAGCCAGTTTATCCACGTTCCCCATGTGTGCAGTTGCTTGCCAATATTTACTTACTTTGCTCCTCATTTTCAGAATTATGTTTAACGTTTGGAGACATGTGTACTTTGAAAATAAGCCCTAATGTGTCTTTTGCAGCAAAAATTAATTTAAGTTAGGGTTTTATTGTAGAGAAATATAGTATAAATATGTAAAATATGGAATTACTCATAAATATTGTGAAATTTGTTTTTAAATGGGCTTCTACGCTGATTTCATTAAATCGAAATCCGTGACGTAACATTTGCTACAGATATAAATATTCGGTTGCATAAATATGTAAATACCCTTGATTAATTTCTTTCGAAGGCTTTTGCAATAATTGGGTGATAAATGGTCCTGATAATAAATGAAGTATCATTATTTTATATAATTAAAGAATAACAGTTTATTTCTTCACTTTTGGTATGAAACCGAATGTTGAAATAATAAAAAAGTAATGGGAAAACAGTATGATTCTGAAGTATAGGACAATAAAGACATTTTACGATTTTAATTGCATCTGATAAAAGGTTCTTTTACAATATATTTCAAGGATCCTCACATTATGCATCGACCAAAACTGTAAAGTTTTAATTATAATTTGCAGCTAAAAATACCATTTAATTTCTCTTCGTTGAGTAAATCGCAAGGTATTTTGAAATCTAATTATTCGCGGAATAGGAAATATATACAAAATCTGGTTTGGCTTTTTTTCGAAATCCATTCGATGAAATAAATTTTGAAATGCATAAAATGTACTAAAAATATAACATAATACAAGATCATTTAATGCTGTTGAACTATCAATTTAATGAATAGAATAATATGTATTTAGAAGCTAAAAAATTTACTGTTTCATTACTAAAAAGGAATAATATGTATAACAAATATGTATAACAAATTATAATAATATGTAGAATAATATGTATAACAAATATGTATAACAAATTATAATAATATGTAGAATAATATGTATAACAAATTATGATAATATGTAGAATAATATGTATAACAAGTTATAAAAATATGTAGAATAATATGTATAACAAATTATAATAATATGTAGAATAATATGTATAACAAATTTTTAGATGATTGAAATGGGTGAATAATAGTAAGACGCACGTACAAATTTGCTTACATTTTATCTGAAACTAATTTTAATGTTAGAATACATAGAAAATAGATGTATATCTGTTATATTATGACAAAACAAAACTTCATCCATAATTTTCTTAAAATAAACTGAAAATTTTATATTTAAAAACATATAATAATTGCTTGGTTATTTTGCAAACCAATATAGTTTCCGGAAAGAATTTTAATAAAAAATGGTAAACATATGACTTAAAAATCAGATCAAATTACGTAAGGAATAATGTTTTTCTTTGAAATATCATTTAGTCAGATTGCTAACCATTTCTTAATCCTATGGTCATAATAAACTGTATAGTGTTTGAAATAAATAGTATACATGACCATATACTGGGTATATGAACAGTGTTTAGAAAGAAAAGGTTGTTCCCTCTTATTTAATCACGTAAAGAAATAACATCATAATGCCGACTAAAGTGTAACAAAGATAGTAAATTTAACAAACGTAAATTAAATTATGGTATCACAAATAGACATCGAAGTAAGAGTAATAATCTCTGTCTGTAATTCATTAAAAGTTCGTGATTAATTTTGCTGGCAATCATAACGATTTGTCCAAATATTCGATTCAATCACACTGAAGTCCTTAAAAACGTTTACAAGTACATAATAAAATGATTTCGAGATTTCTCTATAAAATAAATGTACTGCTTGGAGCGTTGGATAAATATTCATCATCAGGAGACTGTGAAGGCTAAGGCACAAGTCAACTATGAACATTCCAAAAACTGACATAGCTAACATTTAAAAAAACTGTTCAGTTTAAGGAGGAAATGTACTTGTATTTGGCTCAACCCATAAATAAAAGATTAATTTTTTTCTTTTTATTGATTGATATAGACCTTTAAGAAACAAAATATTTTTGCCTTTAAATATAACTTTTTTCTGGTTATTAACTCTTTACTAATTCCATTGACACTGAAAAATGTATAAAAAAAATTCATTCCTAGCCTAACATTCGTGCCTAGCTTCCTATACATAGAATGCAAGGCACTGGAAAATTTAGCCGTGTTAAAAAACAAATTTAATGATTTTGAAAAATACATATTTTAGAAATGTGGATTGACTTCGATTATAGTATAAAATAAATCCGTAGCATTGAAAAACAATAAAATAATCTTACTTTTTGCGTGACGCCACTTTGAAAAGCTAAAGAACGACTAACACTAAATTTAGAGTTTCATAACAGAAATAGGATATTTATGATGTGCTACAATCTGCTGGATAATAACCAATACAAAACTTTATCATAGTATTCTGCTTTTTGAAGTGAAACAAAATAAAATTCAGTGATTTAGAGCTATTTATGTTAGCGTCCTTTTAAAAGGACGCTAGGCACAATCGGTTTAAGGATAAGTTATTAAGATCTGTGCAATGGAAATTCTGTAATAGTAGTTATAATATTCTAGAGATAAAATAAATAATTGATCGTATATATTTTAATTTTATATGATTTATTATTACTACATAACATTTCCTCATTACTCGTAAGTTCCTTAAAAATTATTTCTAATAAATATTTATAAAACGAAATATTCTTTTGATTTCTTGAATTAAACCATTTAACTGTCATTTAATATGGATTATCATAGGTTTTAACTGATAATTACTTAATTCGTGTAGAAAATGTTAAGCAACTATAAATGGATTTAAAAAGTACTTTCACGCGATAAACTTCCATATCGACTAATGATATTTTCCATTAAAGTTATGTAATTAAATAGGATCCCAAGCAGAAAAGAAAAGATTGTCTTGCATTCATAAATAAGAATATTTTATAGACTTGTCTGAAATTTCAAAATGAAACACTAAATTCAAACTATTGTTTCCATAGCAACACATTATTGTACTAAAATGCTTACATCAAGGAGAACTGGCAAAATAAAATTACTTAAATAATTTTCATTCATTTGATTTATAATCGCCCAACAATTTAAAGTTTTTTTCAATTATGTAGTCACGGTCATATAATAAATAATATTACGTAATGAAAATAATTTTATACTTTACTTTGAGTGGAGACTATTGTGATGAAGTATTATTTTAAAATCTTTCGTTTTAATGCAAATTCAATATTAGAAGTATTAATTTGAGAAATTTGTCATTTGCAGAAATATAAATTATTACTTCTTATTTCGGAACGTTCTTCAAATGTAAAATTTTGTAGGATATTTTTCTTTCTTTTGAATATATGTTTATATTTTAATTTTGATTCATTTCAAAGATGTGGATAAAAAATACATTTTTATTATAAATTCCCGTAGGTCAGATTAAAAATTCAGATTTTTATCCAATATTTTTACCTGATCATTCATTACATGACCGCGAGATATATCTTAGCCTTATTTTTACCTTACACTAACATTTTGGGATGAATTTATCTTACTTTCCTCTACACAACACTTTTATCAACATTTGCCCTATTTCTTTTCCATACGATTACTAATAAAAGTTCAATGTACCACAAATGCACTTTCTGCAGGTTAAGTAATTATATACATAGTATAAGTATATTTGGATGAGACACATATCAAATAATCAAATAGTAAGAATTTATTATGTTTACTAATTTCTTTATCAATCTTTTATATATTCTATTTTTGAATTAAAGATTCTTCCTACAGTTCTTTCATAAACAGATGATTATCCTTGTATTTATTGATTACATATTTAAAAACAATTTTCATTTTCATTTGTAGCTTGGAGAGGGGAAATATGAAATAAAAATTAATTGTCTTTATTATTTTTTTCATTTTAATAACGGCTTCATAGGTCTCGAAAGTAGCCAAAAATACGTTTTGTTGTTGCCAACCTTTATGTTTATTTTACAAAAAAGAGGTAACAATTTGATTTCCCGTAATGACACATCTTTGACGAATTTCAAAATTTTAAATAACCTTTTTCTTATCTGTGCCGTGAGAAATCTTTATTTAGCGATCATTTGATATTTTTGTGAACTCTGGTGGATTCTTAAGAAACTTTTCCTCATTTCCTTCACTACTTATCTTCCATTATTTTTCTTTTGAATAAGCTTAAACCTTGCATTAAAATCATTAAATTAATCTTTCTTTACGGATACTTGAAATTACGCTAAAATATGTCATCAGTGTTACTATAGCACGAAACATAAACATGTTCATCATCACACTAATCTAACTTAGTTTTCAAATCAAGCTCATACATTTTCTATTATTAAAGGATGGAAAACATTACACAACACAACCGGAAGCAGCATATACAAATCCTTTAAAACAACATTTATATCCTAGAAATCAACACCATAATACCCGAACCATTATTCTATTTACCTTGAGTATGGATGTTATTACTAACACGTATTAAAATCAAGGTACGTTTGGGGTACTTGAGGGAAATGGTTAGCACAATTCTCGCGTTACTGAGCAGCAGACTTGAGGGCTGTTTGCCTATAAAGCTCATTACGAGAGCTCTTGATTTAACTACTCTTGGAACCAGCGAAGTTGGAGGAATATCTTGGATCATTTATTGTTCAAATACAATTGTATAAGTGAATTCGATTTGGATGTACATTGTATCTGTAAGTGCCGTAATATTGGGGCCGTAGTCCTTTCCCCATATTCATGACTGACAGAATCCGAACAATGTTCTCGATGTTTGAACGTAATATATACAATGAGAGAGCATTATGTAAAATTTGTATAAATTCTATTCAGACGTACATTGTGATTATAGATGTGATTACATTGGCGCTGTAGTAATTTCCCTATACTTATGGATGACAGAATCCGAACATTGTTTCCAATGTTTAAATGTAATATATACGAAGTATGTAAATTACACAAATTATTAAATATTAATTAGGATTAAATTTATTGATTATTGATAACAGAATAAAACATTTTCATTATTATATTTCACAATCCTTATGCTGTTTCATTTTTAATACATTTTCAAAAAAGGATAATAATTGGAGCATGTATGATTTGTCAGTGGACGATGTTCGACTTCGAAGTACGACTTGACGACTTCGTCGGATCAAAACATAAATCGTTTTACCCTGCTGGCACCTGCCAGCTGTCCGACAGATGGTGGGAGGTGTTAGATAATGATGCAGAATATTTTGATGAATGAATGTATTATTCTCAGTTTTCAATTACGCATTCATTTCTCTGAAAAACACTTTCAAAAATTTATTACTATATAAATATCTTAGTAAGTTTCGTCATTTTTTGAAGGAGTACCAGGTGGTAGAAGAAGCCATCATAAGAAGCCACACCATTGCTGGTACAACGACAGAAATAGGGCCAGTGGAGGAGAAATGACGCATGAGCAGTACGACAAAGAAAAGAAAGTAGTAAAAAAAAGAATGGCTGAGCCAACTCGAGAACAAATCACGATGATAGATAGATGTGTATTGACAACTTTGTTGGCAATGGCAATGGATGTTATTATTCGATATGAATTGGTGAGTAGGACGAGTCTTCCATGAGAGCCTACTTACAGAATGTGGTAAACAGGTCATATCTCGTCAAATGATTGTGCTCTGGTACTGCATGTTCAGTGAAGGAAGACATAGAATAGAGGATAAATTTCCCAAAGGGGTTCCTCTACATTCTCAAATGAAATAACATCGCTAGTGTACAGGACATGACGTTAGAGGACAGCCGCAGAATGGTATCATACATGGCTTCCACAATGCATATTGGTCGTGCTTAGGACTATCCAAAACAATACTAAGGAGGCGCAGTCTGCACGACAATTCCTTGCATCACAGGGCACCGTTTTTTTATCAAAGTGATTTGCTCAAACTGCTTGTACGCTATGACAAATGTTTAAATATCAATTGCGACTATATCGAAAAATCATGAAAATGTATAGTTTATGATGATATTGTTTCTATTTTTTTGGAATCAAGTTTCCATGTGAAAAAAAAAGTTGACGAACCTTATTTTTGGAGCATCCCTCATATGCATATATATATATATATATATATATATATATATATATATATATA
>BMAW01009421.1:0-81458 GCA_019974015.1 Nephila pilipes | reverse complement strand
ATATATATATATATATATATATATATATATATATATATATATAAATGGCTAGCATCAAAAATGTCAATTGAGATGAATCTAAAATAATTAAGGTAATGTGCAAAATGTCATCATATTTTGGAATTTTATTCTGTTGATTTTAGTCTTAATTGATAAGTTTATCCTTCTGAATTTTGAAGGGTGTCAGACTGTAATTGATGGTTCCATTTTGGATCAATTTCTAAGGCAAATATTGCCATTGTTTCTATAAAAGCGATAACAATGAAAATTTCTTTCCCGTAATTAATTTCATTTGGTATCGATTATTTTTAATGTCAAGTAGAAGCAGTATCGAATTCCTTTATCTCATTTGCATTTTTCACACAATCAATCGTCTAACAAATATAAATGTGGAAGTGATGCAGCCGAAATTATTTAAAAATAACTTCAGATAAAAGAGGTCTGTTGCACGTTTTTAGCGTTTGAAAATAAAATATTTCTGTACGTATCATTGATTTTAAAATATTTATCTCTCATGCATGGATTATTAACCCTCAATTATTGAATAAATGAAACACACTTCAGAATTTCATTAAAAATGTTACATTTTAATTCGTGAGTTTCTAAAACCCTCAATGCTTATGTACTGATCAAGAATTAATTCTTATGGTCAGTGAAACACTCGATACTTGGGGATTTTTTTTTTTTTACAATTCATACTTTTATTTTCAGCTAAGATCTAATCAAGAACAGCATCCAATACAATTATGTCATATGAATTAATAGATCAATCAAGGAAGTTCAAAGAATTTGGTTAATCTAAACCACTGAGATTAATGAATAATTCATTTTACGAATGGAATAAAGCCAGATTTTGTTAATGTTTTTTTAGTATTTCAATAAATGTGTAAGCAATTATTCTTAGAATTATATTTTAGTTATCTCGCCCTTTTTAATGTAGTACTGTATTTTTTTAGATTGTGAATACAAATTATGCATCACCCATATGTAATACACTCATATAATACACTCTAAATACTCTGCTTTTTATCAAATGGTTTTAATTTTACCATAATTTTCATGTCAAGAATCGAGAAATGTTTCTCAATGGGATATTTAAGTAAAAAGAAAAATATGATTACAATATTAAGGATTTTATTTCTTCCAATTCTTAATAATAGTATACTTATTTAAACACGTGAACACTCTTTATATCGGTGTTCTACAGCGTAGTATCTTCCACTAACTCTTGAAGACTTTAATATAAAGTTGTTTGAATTGAGAGTCTCTTCCAATAAATGAAGCATGCTCAAAAGGTATTATAATAGTGATTTGAACAGAATTGAATATATGGATTTATAATCAGCTAAAGGAGTATTATGAGAATAGAGGTCGAGACAGTGAATTGAAGTTTTAAATAAAAAAAGTTCACATAAGTAAAGATATTTAGAATCGCAGTTAGTGTGGATCTGCAGATGATTAATAAGTCAGACTCGTATTTCAAGAATTACAATAGATTTAGACCCGATTGATTCATTAGTTAAGCAATATTTGTAATAATTAGCTTTAGAATAGAACGTGTATATTATTTCTTAGGCGCTATAATGAACCTCTTATGGTTTGATTACTTTAAGATTCAAATAAACTTAAGTTGAGTTACTACATAGTTAGACTTTATTTATGATTTCATCGATCAGAGAATTTTTAATTATTGAATAGAGATGGAGTTATCAAGTGAAGCAAGTAATCCAATTACGTTTTAGCTTAAAAAGTAATATTTTCCTCTAAATTCACAAATGCGTTCAAGTGTAAAACTCATATGCAACACTGACTACTTTTACAATTTAAACATAAATTATTTAGTTAAATTATAATTTGAATCCCAAATAAAACTTAAGGGTCATGAATATTCTTCTCATTTTGATATTTAAGAAATTATTAAAAATAATACAACTGATGTTTTTTGTATTTCATATTTCAAAAATTAATACATACTTGCATCTAAAACACAATTTTAAATTTAATAATTCATGCTAAACACTCAAAATATATTTAAAGCATCTTATATAAGCAATTTTATTCATAAATTGAAATAATATTTAAAGTAGTATGTATCTATTTTATATCTCACAATGCTTTGCTCTTGCTTATAAGAAAAAAATAATGTATTTCTATTCTTTTCGTTATTCAATGTTACTGAAATAAAACGTCGCATTATGTGAGTTACGAATATAATGATTAACCTCTTTCCCATTAAACATTATAAAGCATTAATTTGGCTGTATAGAGATTGAGTAAGCACAGTACGATATAATTCTAAATAATTAGGCTTAATTAGGATCAATCACTTGTTTCAACTATTATTCAGTGAGTGATATAGTAATTAATTTTGACGAAAATCATTACAATATTTTCATTAATTTAAAGTACAAACTACTGCTTGTACGTTCCTGTGAGAGGCAGTAATCTAGGGATAGGGAAATTAAAATTTATCATTTTGGAGTTGTTCCTGTGTGTAAGACTTAAAATCATTAATCTCGTTAGTAAAAATAGCCACTATGGAAAAAATTTAAGTGTTGAGAAAGTTAAAACGTAGTACGAATCTGTGTATGGAATTGGAATTTTGAGTAGAATCGTGACGGAAACACATTTAAGAGAAAAAAGCTAAAATCCTCCAAACACTTAGAAGGTATTCAAAAAGCGACAATAGTAGCACGTGATTGGCATGTATTCCAAGAAGATAAAAATGTGCATTGACTTTGATTTATAAATGTATGAACATAAGATTAGGATAGGATGTAAATTACCGAATTTACGAATAAGGGACCATACGCTCTCTGAATCAGTAAAAAGAAAATGTTTATTAAGTTATTAAATTAGTTAATAGATATTCGAACCATTAGTTACTGTTCTAAATTTTATAGGAATTTTATGAAATTTTTGTGCCAAAAAGCTTAGAAAGTTTAACAATATTCATATTGGCATCAATTTTCTAAAAAAGACCATAATTCTTTCTGACTATTGCTCACAACTTCAAATGAATTCTGATTCTCATTTGCTATTCTGGATATTTGACATTCATTTATACCCAATGTAAAAAGAAAGTTCAATTTCTTTTAAAATTCTAATAGGTGATTATTATTTTTTTCTATTACAGTATTTGATATTTGGAAAGCACTATCATTTAATATGTGGTTACTCAACAATATACTATAAAATTTATAAATATACTTGCATTTATATATATTGCATCTTATCTATGGAAACAACTGCAAAGTCCCACCATATATACTCTCTATCATAAATTTAAGATCTTTAAATATCACCTTACTTTTTACCTAGAAATTCAAACTCAAAATTTCCTTCGAGCCACGTAATCTAAATTCATCAAAGTTTTCAATACGCAATCAATATTTAACGGCAACATTAAGAATAAAAGCATAAATATTCCTAGTTATTTCTTTTCTTATGATTAAATTACTATTAGTAATAATTAGCCTAAATTCAGAGCTCTTTAGCATAAATTCTTTTAATAAATTATTTCCATCCATATTTAAATCTTTTGTGAAAACATGCTGATGATACAGATCAATATATTGCTTGTAGTCGCAACATTTACAAACCTGCAAAGTTTGTAATCCTGAAATTTTATTATAATTAAAAATAAATTTCTTAAGTTTTTTATTGTATTTAAAAGCTCTTAAACAATGTAATATATATATGTATGTATATATATATATATATATATATATATATATATGAACTAAATACATCAAAAAATTAGGGCCATTTTTCTCATAAACTACAGCAAATAAACATATCTTTCAGATTTCGTTATATAAGTTGATACATGATAAATAAAGTTTAGGTCTTGGGTGTTTTCGAACTTTACACTGTGTTGAATTAAGAAACTGTTATATTATGACTTTTTTCTAGAGAGCTAGAGAAGCTGTTTCCCGTGAGAAAACATACCCCTAAGGGCGGTGAGCAGCGATATTGCTTAAGCTAATAGTGTTTGATTTAACAGTCTAACATGAACCGAGGCTGAATTTGGATTAGATTTAGATCTGTAGTTTTCGATTTCCGGTTTCTTTCTGGAAGAAAAGAATACTGAAAATTAGATTAACCAACGTGTTATATTTATTTAGTGAATGAATCGGTTTATTCCAAGAGATCTCTAGTGCAAACGAATGTGTTTTGACTTAAACAGGTAGAATTTTGTAATAATTTTAAGGTTTCATTGATTTTAAATCGTACTCCTGCATATTACGAGAGTTATAGAGACCGAAAAATATATCTAGAAAACCTGATATAGGTGATTATTTAGACAAAAGTTTTGTTTTTCTTCTAAACGCATAGAGCAATTTAGTATTCGTAAGCTAACAATGTTTAATCTTTCATCTGCAAAGACCGGAGAATGAATCAATAATTAGATTTATAGTGTTTTTTTCTTGATTAATCTGGCACATCATTTTTAAATTAGGAATGAAGCACATAGAATAATATGAATAAAATGAATAAAAATTTTATTGCATAAGAAATGAATTGGCTATTAATGAGTTTTTTAGACCAATAGCTGCATTCCCCCTAATTTCGTTTAAGGTATATAAAAAAATTATTTATTTTTTAAAATGTTAATAATTTCTTTTGATATTGGTTCCAAAGAATTTGAATCAAATTTTATGTAAAACTCGGTTTTAGTTTTAGATGCTTTCCTTCTCATCACGAAGTAGTGATGTTTGGCAATTTATTCCCATTCAGCCTCATAATTTTCATACTATCCACCTACGAGGCAAAATTTCCGCATTAGACTTAATGAACTTATCTTTATAATAAATATTTAATAGGTAAAGTGAGTATCTATAAGAAAATATGAGCTACAATTTTGATTTTGAAGGTAAATAAATTTCTTTTAGTTATCGTATCCCAATAATTGTTTAGTAGTTAATTTTGTAATAACTTTACTCATTTGCCTTGAGATCATATGTTGAATTCTTTAAAATCGTATATGGTAGAAAGCGTAAAAAATGTTATTGAATCCTAAATGAAAAATAAATTACATTAATGTAAGCACTTTTCCAGAAGTACTTTTTTACTTTGATAACTCCTCTAAAATTCGCTTTTTATACTATGGTAAATATAACAACTGCGATTCTCATTATTTAATACTTTATAGTCTAAAAGAAGGATTAGTATAAATTCAAAACACTTTTCTCAAAATTGAATATTTCGTGTTTTTAAAATTATTCTAAACGCTCTAGTTTCAGGAAGAAATTTTTTTAGTTTTACTGGTTCCATTTTATTGCAGAATTTAAGCCAATAAAATTCTTTTTTTTTATTGAAAATAACTATTTGTATCTTTTAAAATAATTCAAGCTAGTATAAGTTGCAGAGCAGACGACTTAGATGTTAACATGTGTTGTTTTTTCACTAATTTTTATTACAATGATTCAGTTGAACTACATTTAATAGTTATGATTTTGCTTAATTCTGGGAGATTTTCAATAATTTTGAAAGAAAAATGTCCTAAATTTGAAAAATTAGCTTTCAGGAAGTCATTCAGAAATACATTTACTACTTTCCATTTCAGAATTCAGTTAAATTAGTCTTGAGGTGAATATACCCCCTAAACATAAATAACTGATACAAGATGCAAATAAAAGCTATGAATAAATTTAAATCCATGCACAGTGTATATCTCTATAAATGCCATCGACTACAAGTCAATTGCAACATTTTCCATACGCGGCCTCTATTCAAATAATCTCTCTTTTAACCTGACATATCTTCTCTAGATCGCTCAGTGAGAACGCTTGTAAAAGAAAATTTGAAAGTACAATTATCTTCAATTCCTACATAAGGGTATGCACTTTAGCTTACTGATCGATGTAAAAAGTATAGACATAGAATATATAATTATATGAAACTTAATAAAAAAAATAGTCTAACTCACGTAATTATACCTATCGTCTAAGCTGTTGCTATCTTCTGTATGTTGGTAATGTTATTTTAATTTAACTCTTTAATTTGATTTTAACATACACTTATTACTGCCTCATGAAATTATTTGCTGAAAATTTCCAGACATGATTAACAGATGACATGCATTTTGAAAATCAAATACCGTATGATTCAATAATGATGAAAAATGAAGTAGAGATATAGCGAAATATCTAAAGTTCTTCTTCCATTGTGCCATGGAGTCGTCCACCTAGTAAAGCCATTATTGAAGTTCTGCAGCCATAACTGATATGAGGACGAGCTCAAAAAATGAAACGACAACATCAGTTCAATTGAAGTTGAGGGTTGAGGCAGGTTGAAGGCGGAATTGCTTCATGTTACAATTGAAATTTCCATGGTTGGCTTCTAAAGCTGTGATTAATTTTTGATTCTTAAGTGTATTTGGTTGCCTCAGGCTCTTTTAATTATTTTAAGTCTATTATTGTTAACTTGTTAATGTTTTTAAAATAAATTAATAAATTGAGTTATCTTTTTTGGTGATCCTCTCTATATCCAGAACTTGTCATCAGAGGGATATTAACTCATTTTTATTCTTAAAATTCCCCTTTTTCTTCGTTCATGTTTATGTTTGAAAGTAATAATGTTAAGAACGGGATTTATATAACATTTTAAATTAGCACAATTTAGAATATAACAAACTTCTAATAAGTGATTAAATGTCTCAAAATATCTCCTTCAGTCTTAGAACTTATAGAAAATTTTATAATTAAATGAAAATATAATTGAATAAAATGTTAAATAGTGGTAAAAAATTTGCTGGGACTTAAAAAAAAGTACTAAAATATTTAATTGTAACTTATTTACGTGTGTAAAAGGTACTTTTTCAACTCTGTATAATTTAAAGATACGTAATAAGATATCTTTTTCGATATAAACTTCAATTACCTTTAAATACTTCTTTCGGAAGTTTAAATATTACTTTCATAAAGTCTTTAACGAACGCTTTAACTAATAACATCATTATCAAAAGAATACTTAAAGTTGGAACCTTCTTTGATATAGTTTGATTGAGTCTTATTACAGTACCGAGAAATAGAATTATTCAGCATTATATTAATAACGACCGTACACCACAAAAATTTATTATTTTAATAATTTATCCAAAATATATTCTGGTAATTCAGGTTAAAATTTAAAATCTTTAAGTAAATAAATTTATTAATAAACATGATTTTAAGAAATGTTAGATAAACTTAAGTATTTTCAATATCTTACATAAATTGTATAACTTCAATTACTTTCACCACGTCACTCAGTATTTCATTTTTACAAACAAAGTGTTCCACGCAATAATGGTGATGTGATGAATTATATAAATATCGGTATCAAATATATTTTTATTTGTATAGTAGAAAGCATTCATTAATACATAAACGTAGGTAATGAAATATATATAGTTAAAAACAAAGTAAAGTATGTAGAAAATGTAAATATTATGAGTGGACTGATGTTCTTACTGTAAAAAATAAATATTATAATAGTTCTGATTTATACAGTAGATTTATATTCTTTTATATATAAATATATATACACACCAAACGTAGAAATATTGGCATATTTCCATTATCACAGAATATAAATTCAAAATGTTTAAGAACTGCATGAGACAAATTCCCCTTCAAAAACATTTAACAGCTCAGGCACCCAAAAGAAATTTCTGAATCCATTCTTATTATACGAATCCATATATTTGTTACTATAATAGGATCCTTACTTTCGATATGAACAATATATTAATGCTGGAAGGCTGCTGTCTTCATCGACAGTGAAAGAAGAGGTAATGAGACAGAGAGGCAAATAAAGGGATGGAATGTTGACTCTGATAGTACAGAACAAATCACTTGTTATTTTTTTTTCTCATTAAACTTCCAAGAGTGATTAGGTCTTCTATAGACATATAGAGGACATAGGGATAATACTTTTCACTTCAGCATATTTTTCCTGATGCGAAAGTGTAAATGTGAAAGTTTATTTTGAAAAACATAACTAGAAGATACATAATGCATATTAAAATTTCTAGCTGCATGTTACTTAGGATTATATTATATTTAAAGGAAAATATAAGGAATAATTGACATTATACGTTAATGTAGAATCAAAAGCATGGTATGTAGGATTAATCATATAATTAATTATAGAAAGTAAATGCAAGAAACTTAAAAACAATTATATGAAAAACAAATAGTAATTGTGTTATACACACATGCGAGGAATATAGAAGAGCTGTCTTTTAATTTTTGTTGACAATTTATTTAATGCTTATAAAAATTGAATCAGATTAAATAAAATACTTAAAATATTTATGCTGAAGCTGTGGAAGGGTGATTACATAAATTTTCAAATCGCTTCAAGAAAAACTTCTTAGCTTTCTCAAATTGTTTCCTAAGACATACGTATACAGCTTTTTAAAATATTAATAATATGTTTTATTTCAAAAAGAAGTCCTTAGCAGCGAGCATTGTTTGGATCAACTTTTATGTATTAAATTTATTTGGTGACAAATATGGATATCTATAGAACAATTAATTAAAAGACAAGGAAAAATAATTTATGTTCTACATTTTATATAAGTTAAAAATACATCTTGAGACGCTTTTTGTATCCAAACATTTTAAAATGTGATGATGTGAAACTTTCTTTTAATAATTAGCCATTACTGAAATATAAGGAATGTGTTTTACTTATTTACTATTTTTTATCAATAAAATATAGAAGAAATGAATAATAAAATCATTTTTAACTATTTTAGGAAATCTTATACATGAGCTAATTATGTGATTAGATGTGTTATTTCTCATAATATAACTACTATAATAATAAATTTGTTTGGCAAAATAGTTTATTTATAATTTATCAACAAATAAATTTAATATAAAAGCTTTTCTGAAGATTTCTTTAATGCCGTTGCTTTCAAAACTATAAATGTACGACGAGCGTAATAAATTTTTTCTCTCATGTAGAAATACGGTCTGAAAAAGACATCACTGGCTTCTACACAATTTTTTCATGTATTATTGTGAAAGAAATTGTAATATATAGAATAAATATATTCAATTTTATTCTCTCACAAACCATACTTATCTTCAATTTCTAGTTCAACTCCAGTGATATAACAGCACAAAATACAATTTCCATGGATGAAAAAAATTTCTTTAAAGGAAAAGGGAATGAAATTTAAATCCTTTTCATGCTGATAATCCTGTCAGAGAAAAACGTGTTTTTGTCTTGTGTGCAGTAAAAAATGAAAACGCAAATCTAACCACATTAGAATTTTATTAGTTTTTCAATATGTTTTCCGGATAAAATTCTGCCACCAGAGATAAAATTTTAGTTTTTGCTGAGAGTAGGAATATGAGAAAACCTAATATATTTCAGAGAAAAAAAAGTTTTTATAATTGCAGAAATCTTTGTGAATTAAACATTTTAATGTTTTTATCTTCCATACATGACTGAATAACTTTATATCTTAAAAACATTTTAATTAGATTCCATTTTTTGATGCATTGTGAATTTTTAAAACCCTCTATATGAGAAGAATAGCTTTGAATATTTTGAATTAGACTTCAACTTAAATAAAAAATATAATATCAAGTTATGTTTATTTTTCTTAAACAAATAGCATGTGATAATTTAGCTAACTAAGCTACCAAGAACGAACGCTTATGGCCAATTTGAACGCAATACGAAATCGAATGTAAGTGTTTAATTTCTAAAGCAAATGCAATTCTAAAAAGTTAAAGCTAAGTTATTTTAAGCAATTTAAAGTACCCGTAACATTCTTAATAACAGAATTATGTATTGTATAAAAAATAATCAATTTGCTTTCAGAAAGGAAAAGCATTGTATTCTTATTGAGGGTTTATTTCTCACTGCAGTTTTTAGCACATTATTTGCGTCTAAATTGCTTAATACAACATTGTTGTGGTACCTTCCCATAAATGTACTTAAAACATGACGAACACACCTCTCATTTTGTATTGGCATCACTAGCATTGAAGACGCTGATTGCTCAGAAGACGTTGTTGGTTTCAGAAGAGCTAGGAAGGCATCCAGATCATTTCTTTAATAAAAAAAATACTACGATCTCAGTTCGTTAATAAAGTTTTAATAAAGAACAGTCGAGCAATTTGAGATGATTTATATGTCCCAAATAAAATCCAGGAACTTTTAGATAGTAGTATATAATTTTTAGATAAAGATGATTAATACAATGAGGCACATAATAAATAAATTAAAACTTAATAAGACAAATGAATACTCTTTATAAGTACATATTATTCATTCGAAAACAAAATTATCCATTTTCGGTTGTTCGATTTATATATATATATATATATATATATATATATAAAAGCGAAATACCACAGACTGAAGGACTCATCATGAGATCTCTAAGACTATGCAATCGATTGACTTGAAATTTAGCATAATTACTCATTTCGCAATATTGACACTCACTAAGAACGGATTTTACGGAAGTCTTATCTAAAACGTAATTTTCATCCGCTAATCTACTCTTATCCATCGGTTACGTAATTTTTGGCGACTTAATCGCCAAAAATATGACCGACGCCAAACGGAAAATATTTTTTAATATGTATACTAAGTACTGTCACCAATTAAGTTTACTTGATTCGTGAGTGCGAAATGGAAAAATACCTAATAATTTAATATTAAAGTGCTGTTGGAGGATTGGCAAGATTTTGGCGAATAGGTTCTTTAAGCGAAATTTCGTGCATGTCGAAAATAGGAAACGTACAGATTTAGCAATAGAAATAAATGAGATTGGAATTCCACGGTTGTTGAAAGTGTAGTTTAGCTCCAAAACTTAGCGGGATTTTGAAAAATACTAAAATGGCGACTTCTTACGGAGTAGCGCACACCCAAGACAGTCCTTTGAATAGAATATATTGTAGGTTTATCATATATATTATAAATGTTGATACCTGAAATTCCTACATTTAGCGATTTATCACAAAATATCTTCCACCGCCAAGTCGAAGCATTTCAGTGACCTTTCATTGTAAAATTTGAAATGAAAAAAAAAAAAAAAAAAAAAAAAATCATCGCCAAAAAAAGTACTAATCTCGGGTATAATGCTTAGGTTCCGATTTCTTCTACATCAAATTAATATCTTTAATTTCCATTATAAATATTTAATATTCTAATTTTGCATCACCTACATTGGGTTTGAGGAAGAATTATGTATTTATCCTATGTCACATGAATATCAAAATTTATGATTGTGAATTTAACAAAAAGAACTTATTACAGAAATATTGCCATTTTTTTTTCATCATGTTTTGTGTAATAGGAATTATATGTGGATTATACTTTTGTTTTCCCTTCCTAATTATTTAGCTGATTTAACTAAACTTCTCTTAAATTTTTTGATTTTTATTTTTCTGTTACATGCTCAGTGTTTATTAGCATATTTTAAGATTATTTCTTTCTTGCAAAATGTTTATTTGTTTACCTATACTTCTTTCGTTTTTGAAAAATTTTTACTAAGAATTTTTAAAAGTATTTTCATTTGGTTAAATATTCCTAATTATAATTCAAAAGTATTTTCTTTTACATACAATGATATTATTATATTTTAAAAATATTTTCCTTCTGATATTTTTAAAAAAATGTTAAAGAAATTTTGTCATAAGTTTTTTTTTACATATCAATGATTATAGATGCTCTTCATAAACGTCTTATAAGTTTAACATTTCTTTTATTTCAGATAATTAGGTAAGATATTTTGGCTGATAGAATGTACCCAAATATTTAATATGTCACACGAGATAGCTGAAGAACTGTTTAGAAGAACTGTTTACTCCTAATATAGATAACCTGTATATAGATTGATGTGTACATATTTTATCTTCATCTCTCTCCCCTAATGAACTTAAGTAAAATTACTGCAAGCATCGTCAATGAATTGAACGAAGTCATCATAGAATTCGGTAATGGAATTACTCCCCTAGACAAACCAGCCCTTTGCGTAAGACCAAACCAGCGTAGATTCGGGATGTACAATCTCATCATCCCTATTCTACACACACACAAACACACAGACACACACACACACACACACACAAACACACACACATACACACACACACACACACACACATATATATATATATATATATATATATAAATGGTTATCCGTGTAACATTTAATTAGGCTTTGTTGTTATATGAAAGAAAAAAAAGTTTTATGATATACTCTTATTATTTCCAAAAGAGAATAAAAGAATTGCAACCTCAATTACGTTTGGAAAATTGAATGATTTGCAAATTTCGTAAGTTGTTAAACATCTGAATTATAAGTGATAAGTTTAATTAAATACACTTCCGTTAAATCGAAAATATCTTTAACTTAGAAAATTCATCTTAGAATTTTAATAACGTTTTTTTTTTTTTTTTTTTTTTTAAATAAGCATTTATAAACTCTACATCCATCTATCAAGATGCATATGGCCCAAATTAAAAACAGAAATCAATTTTCATAAAATGTGAACAACATCCTGACAGGTAGACTATTGTTTATGAAGGCATATTTCAAATTTGAATGAGGATTATTATATTGATTAGTACACGTTGAAAACCCTAAAAAAATATGCTCTCGGAATAATAATCAGGATTAATCTAAATTTTGATTATGGATTATCCTGCAGATCCAATCAATTTAACAAGTAATACATATTACAATGAGTTTTATATTCATTTTGCATTTCAAATAGTAATGAAGGGATTAAAATGAAGCAATATTAAATACGAAATAAGAAATAGACAGAGTATTAACAAAAAATAGATAATACAAAGTCGATGATCTATAATACTTTGAATTAATTAACTGCTGTATATTTTTAAAAAGAAATATATTTCCTTAAATTGTTTTTCATATTACTTAAAGTTTCACCTTAGATTTTGAATCTTTCTGGAAAGAACTGTTAATTAACTGCTTCAAATACTTCCTATATAATCTGAAAGATTATATAGGAAGTACAGCACTAATAACCACTGATCAATACGAGTACATCCTTCACTATATTTTAATGAGAAAATATATTTTCAAATTAAATATATATATATTGATGCGTGGGTGCCCACGATCATCGAGCAGTGGTTATTAATTTTGGGATGTTTATATTATCCTCTTATAATTCACAAATGAAGAACTAGTAGAAAGTCATTGAACTCATAATCCTTAGAAATGTCCTCGGTACCTACAGAAGGAAAGGGTGCTTCATCTTTCTTTCTGACGAACTTTCAGCGCTCTTGGTGACTCATATAAATGAAATTTATCAGAAAACGATTGGTAGACTCCCTTCTCACATACACTTACGCAATTTCTTCAAACACACGCGTGACACACACACATATATAACACAAACGCACGCACGTTTTTCAAACTTAACTTTAAAACCCTCAAGAAGGAAAACAACCACTATTTGTATAATCCCCACTTCATCATCTCCCTCATGTAAGAGACATGTTCGTTTTTAATGTTGAATTTGTAACTACAAATATTTTATTTAAATAAATCCTAAGTTGCACCAAATGTTATTTGAGTAATAATGTCAATTAAATCATTTTACTCTCATACTGAAATACTGAATAGAATTGTATATATATATATATATATATATATATATATATATATATACATTGTAAAAGAAAGCATTTCCATTTGATCTTTTGATGTGGAAGAAAATTTGTCTACTTAAGATACGGTTGCTTAAAAATACTTTCTTTATGAGATGACAATCATTTTACAACGCTACAGTAATTTGGATCTTTCCAATATGCACAATGTAATAAAACAGTAGAATTGTTCTTAATTAATTTAATAAACGATTATAAGTTAGATAATTGTTTAGTGTCAAATTTCATGGTTAGAAGTGTATCTAACTCTATGCGCAGGGTTGCTGTAGAATTTTTGTTTGGTGGTTACTGCTTTGAAATTGAAAAAAATAGTTTCTTTATATTTTATTTAGCCTGATTTTAATTTAAAAATTTCAAATTTGTCTTTACAACTAGCTCTTAAGTATGACATTTTCATATACGGAAAAGTTTATTTAGATTCTGCCTGTTCTTTTTGTTATTTAATCTATTTGAATCCTGTAAATATTGAGTATGTATTGTAAATACTGAAAAAAAATAACTTAAAAGCTTATCAATGATTATTGTGATTTATCAGTATCATTTTATTTTAGTAATAATTTATACATTTTTTGTATTTATAAAACAAAAAGAAAACAAAATGTTAAGCTAAGGAAAACATAGGAAATGATAATGTAATTGCTTCAATACTATGAAATTTTAAAATTAATCATCTTGAGATGTTAGCATAGCATTACACTTGTAACATATCATAAAGTTGATAGAAATGGGTGAAAATGTTCATTACATTAGAAAATTAAGTATAACGAACCAAAACTGTATTAAAATTTTTTAGATGCTATTTGATAATAATAAGTTATCTTAAACACTATAACATTCAATTTTCGAGTTTAGAAGATATAATGAAAACACTATTTTTATTATTACCAAAACACTTGATCCATTTGCAAAATATTTAAATTCCTTACAAACATTTTATTGTCATTGAGTATAATACTGTAGAACTAAATCGAAACATTTGGTAAAAATATCAAAAGGTTTCTTTATGCCTTAAGTTTCGTGTTTTAATGGTAAGAAATGCTTGAGAAAATTATTTGATTTCCCGTTACATAATAACATTTTCGAAGAAGAAGTGTATCACAGAAAAAAGAATATCCGTTCATAATTCCATTTTCTTCGGTTTCTTCAAGCTTGTTTTCTGTGCCACACGGTTTCTAGCAGACGCTAGACAGGCTAGTTTTCTGCTTGGCTCCGGATATTAGTTTTTTTTTTTTTTTTAACCTCCGACTTTTCCATTTTCTATTTTTGTTTCCTTTCGAGGCAAAATATTATCATCATTTTCTGTATTTTTCTTGTCAGAAAGAATTATATGAATTGTTGCGTGTGAATGTGTAAATGATAAGATTTTAAATTAAGCGAACTCTTTATATTTAAGAAAAATGTTAAGCTTCTTTTTTTACAAAACTATATTTATTTGTGTATAGAATTTTAAATCTTATTTAACTCCCGTTTGAAATCAAAAACACTTTTTATGCTGGAAACTAAAGCGTAAAAATATTAAAAAAAAAAGTAAAATAAAATAATTTCTCCATTCTGTTTAAATATTATTCTGCAGTACAACATTTTCAATAATGCTCACGCAAAAATAAATTTTTCTTATTATTCAATTTTAATTTTTGTTAACCTCGAAAAATTGAGGAGCATATATCAAAATTTCAAAAGTAATTCGTTGCGAGTTTTTCTACGCAAGAAACAAAAATCCATTTGCTATACAAATACACAAAGTTTCAGTAAAATAAAGGTAAAGCAAATTCTTACTAAAGAAGATCAAATAATTTGTTTTGGATTATGCCTATAAACTCAGTTGAACTCCAATAATAAATGTATTTAAATATACTTCTTTGATCTACTTGTTATACAAAGATGTACATTTGTAAAATATTACTGTGAAATATTATTAATTCATTCTCAAAAAAAGACTTACACAAGAATACTTTTTTTTTTAATATTGGTCCATTTTATTACCTCAAACGTATTTATATAATTTAGCACATGCTATTCCAATATTTCTGATGACATACCAAAACACTTTTTCCTTTCATTACAATGAGATTTGCATGCCAACATTTTTTTACTAATTACAAAATAACCTAATTCCTCACTGGACTTAGAAACTTAAAAAGTTATATGACAAGATTAAATTTGGGTCCAGTGACTTTTCCTGAAACTACAGCGTTGGTGATGAGGAAAATGTTGAACACGTGTTTGGTCAATATTCTAAATTGTCAGTGAAAGAGAGACCCTAAAACTGGCACTTAAAATAATTAATGTTACTTGGTCTTCAGATTTTCAACAGCTTATTTCCAAGAAATGTGCCTTTGACTATTTTTGTAAATTTGTGGAAAATTCATTGTAAATAATTATAAATTTTCATTTTGGTTTATTCCTTTTGTAATATATTTCATACTTATTCTGGTAAGCACCATGCGATAATTCGGGGTACACAGAGATTTGATGCTATTTTTAATAATAAGAAGAATTATATATATATATAACAAAAGGGTACTTTATTTATGCTTGTTCCAAATATACAAATTTCTATATGATTTTATACTCCCATTTAGACAATAATTTACGAGTTAAAGTATATTAATAAATAGGGCATTCTCAAACATTTCCGAAAAGAAGCTTGTTTTTAAAAACTATCTTAACAAACTAGAACATGCTTTGCTTTATGAAGCATGTATTAAAATTTTATGAAATGCAAAATGTCATCAAACTACAGACTTAGTGCTTAGTATTTCTTATCTCGGCTGCTCACACATTTTTCTGGCAATAAAGAATGAATAAGTGTTATGAGTTGAGATAGATAGTAAGTGTTTATATATAGCCTTGTGTTTTTCCAATGTAAATGTTTTCTCCCAAACTCAAGTATACTTTACATAAATTTAGATAAAAATAATATTTCAATGTATATGAAGATTATATTTTAAAGTGTGCACTCATTTTTTTTATTCAGAGGAATATATATATATATATATATATATATATATATATATATATATTATATATATATATATATATATATATATATCTAGATTATGTTTACCACATAAATTTTAGTTTGACACTTTTGCATTTTAAATCGGTAAATATAACCAAAGAGGGACTTTATCAATAAAAAAATTACTTTATGCTGTTACACTTATTATTTTTCTTTATCTTTTCACCTTGAATGAATCTAACTCCGATTTTCAGCACTATCCAAAATGTATAGTTTTCGGTTTGAAGATTTGTTTTTCAATATTTAACCATTTCGACATTAAAAATCCTCTGTATGTCATTCTTGTTCTATGTAATACAATGTAAAGAAACCTCTTTTTCTCAGTTTCATATTTTCACACTTACCCACAGGATTAAAAAAAATGTTTTGCACGCAGAGCTTTAAAATTTAACATGAGTGTTTACTTGTAAATCTTTATTCTGTGAACCTCAATTTTGTTAATAGGATGATTAGATTTTATTTTATAACATGATACATGAAAAAAAAGTTACTAAATACAAACTTGATAACTTTTTTAATTTTTCAATTTTTTTTAATGTAAGGTAAATTTAAAATTTGAGGTTTACAGAATAAGGTCATTATTTAGCTTTAATTTGGTATAAGAATTATGGTTCTACTGTATATATTTCAAATGTTATATTGTGGGTAACATAAGGTAAACTAATTTATTTTTTTAAATTTTTGTACGCATATTTCGTGTTGTTTAAGAAAATATATTAATTTAATAGCAAAACTTCACCCAATATTTTAAACTATTTACTTTTTTACACAAACTGGCAAAGTTTCATATTGAAATGAGCAAAATTTGTTGATTTATGATGAATCGAAAAAAGTTTGTCAAAATGTTCTACATTTGATTTCGAAAGGTACTAAGTCCCCGTAACTAATGTTATGACCTTGTTTTGCTGTATGTCATTTACAAGAACATCATAAAAATGGGTTTCTAATCAATACTTCAAAACTTGTCAATGCTCTTATGTCAAATTCCAAGTCTAGAAAATAAAGGTTAAAGCTAATATTATAGATGTCCATTGACAGATTTTATTTCCTTCCCTTTGATTAATTAATTTTTTCATACCTCTGCTAAGCCAAAACAATAATTATCTGATTCAGTAATTTGTTTTCAAGACTAAAGTCCTTTCAGGTTTTTTAAGAAGCTAGAGTTTCAAACTAGAATAAATAACAAACAAATAACATCGCGATACCATCATTATGTTTTAATACATATTTATTCTTACTTTTTTAATTTATGTTCAATTTATTTTTCCTATTGAATTTGCTTCAGCTCATTTTAGGAACTACGATGATTAATAGATAAATATTTTGCACTCTTCATTAATAAAAGTTGTACAAAAAATTATAATCTCATCTTATTTCATTTTCAATGAATGAAAAAGAGAAAAATATTGAGAAATATATTTTTATAGATTGCAAATTAGTTGAAATTTGTAAATAATAATTTGAATCAATTATTATTTACGAATCATTTATATTAGTGTTCATTCTGATTGGTTTCAAATGTATAGAGAGGTAAATGAATTCAACAACATTCTATTAATTGGTATTTTTAATCACTTTAATTACTAAATACTTACAAGTAAGTATAAAAAATTTATTATAATCAAAATCAATTATACAATTTATTCAAAACTATTAAGATATGCTATTACATAGTTCATTAGCTTTTGATAGTTAAGTAATCCTTTCTCATTATTTTATGGAAAAAGTTTATTGTAATTACTCTTAGTTGTTGGAAGTATTACTATCTGAAAGGTCTGATTGGTATACGAAAATTGATATACAGAATAGAATCTTCAATAAATTGCTTTAATTTCAAATATATAATCATATTAAATAATTATTTACTTAAAGTACATTTTGTTCAATATTACGATTCAATTTTAAACAATCTTTCAAATATATATATAGTTAAAATTTCTTAACTAATTAACTTTTATAATATCTTAAGCAGAGAAGAAATTTAGAACTACAGCTATGGAATTTAAGATTTAAATACAGCTAAAGAATATTTAAATATTTTTTTATCTAATTAGCTTTTATAAATCTCTGAATCAGAGAAGAAATTTATAATTACCAATTTCAGATGTTGTATCCATTTATAAATCTCCATAACATTCTAAATTTTGTTTTCGGGTGTTTTTAAAATTTTTATATTCTGTAATACATTAATGTTATGGACAAATAAAAAAAAAAAACTTACAAATTATTAATTAGAACGCTTAAACAAAAAAATACTATAAAGCAGTTGAGTTCACACTTTTTACATAGCTTTTATTTAATTTATTATTTATAAAGTCACTTGAATGTTATATGTTAAAAGAAAGTAGATAAAATTAAAACATAAATACACCTACAATGATTTAGTGTACCATTATTGATATCTCGTTACACGAATACTTTTTCTGAAACTATAAGTTAAATCAACTTGGATTCATTTCTACTTTTATTTCATAGCTGAATAATGTTTTATTGGGGTCATTAATTTTTCTCACAGTTAATTACTTCTTTAATTTTCGAAATACTTTGACCCAAATTTCAGTTCTTTAAAATGACTACTGATGCAATCAAATGCTGTTAAAATAATTAAATGATATATTATTTTTATTGCTTTGAATTTAAGAAGATAGTCGTACAATGGGATAAATTGCGCTCATCTTTAATTTGTTACAGCCTGAATTTTTTTCCCGTAATGCCTCAGAATTAAGAAAAATTGTACATTTAGGAATGTTATTTCTGTAAAAATTACTATTTTAAAGTTCAGAAATACTTCTTAAATGTGTTGCTATGCAACTATTTCAACAAAAGAGAATAAATTCAAATACTTCTAAAAATTTCTATATTTTACATTTGAAATATATTATACTCGCATGTATAGACTAAGACAAAAATTGAATAATGTGAGAAGAATATTAGCATAATGAAATTCATGTCCTAATGAGAGTCAGCAAAACATAAATAAATATTAAGTAATTAATAAATAAGTAATTAAGTTACTATTTAATTACTATTTAAAAAAATTCTAAACGCTTTCATAGGAAATCGTTAACTGCGACAAATAATATTGGGGCCATTGCAAATAGAATAAACGAATAATTTATGTATTCCAAAACGATATTCATGAATCACGGTAAATTTCGGTGACTATCTTCATAAATATTGTAGTATAAGGAATTAATTTTTATGACAAAGATTTAGACCGTGATTCTTTATATTTATGAAACGTTTTTACTCTCAAGACATTATCATTGAAACTGAAGAACTATTCAACATATCTGATGTTAAAATACTAATATATATATATATATATATATATATATATGTGTGTGTGTGTGTGTGTGTGTGTGTGTGTGTGTTATAATAATTTTTAGTATTTCAAAATTTAATCCAAGAACATTTTTGATGTCTAAAAGCTGTTTAAAAAGGGTTCATTTTTCCATGTTATACTAAAAAGTAAGCAAATCTATAAATTCATGTAAAAAATTATAACATAATTTCATTTATTCCTTTCTCTGAAAGATTAAAGAAGCCGAATAAATCTTTCTTGTAGAATTTATTCACAAAATATTTAATAATTCAATTTAATAATTTTACAATTGTATAATATTATTATAGAAAATTTTTAATAGTTTATCTACTATAGAAAATTTTTAATAGTTTATCTACTATAGAAAATTTTTAATAGTTTATCTACTATAGAAAATTTTAATAGTTTATCTACATGATACCTATAGCGCTTAAATATTATAGAAAAAAAGTAAGTATTGGAAAAAAAAAAGAAAAAACCTAGCGAAAGTCATGTGAGGACATGAAGTGACAAGTACATATACAGTAAAGTGTAATACAGAAAATTTATTGTCTGTGGAATGTATTGTTTTAAAATAAGACCAAGAACATTAAAAACAGTTCCAAAGAATACATTGTGCAGTACTAAGTACAGTGTTGGACACTCGGAAGACATTTCAAAAAACATCGCTTGATATGTACTGAAGGAAGTTTAATTTGGCGTACTGTCATCTTAAACTATAAGATTGCTGCTAACTTGTTTTCCATGAAGAAAATGAGGTTGACGATCAAGCCCTAGAGAATTTTGTCTCACTCTTCAAACAGTACAATTTCATTATCTTGGAGAATCAATGGAAACATCATACTGCATTTAATAGGACTTCCAAGAGTATTCCAGGCATATCTTTTGAATTGAAGATAGAAGAAGATGTTGATCGTTCCTTACGTAGTATTATTACCTTCTGAACTATGTACATCACTTGTCTAGCTACATGATATTTTAAATTTTGTGCATAAAAGATAGAATATAAGATATGATAATATATATATATCAATATCACCAATATAAGATATGATAAAACAGTAAAAAATTCGCCATGAAACCTGAACTTCTAGTCTGCATACACATGGGCCATCAAATTGTCTTATTGAACAACATATACATATAATTCCAATATACATATAATTCCAATAATACCAGACTAGATCATTAATCTACTTCGTTTGTACTGGGATCTTTGTTGTTGAAATGCGGTATTATTGCAAATATTCAAGAAATGGGGAATCAAATTATCTAAGAGTTTTAATCTTTTATTTATTTATCACGTGTTATTTATAATTGTATTTAATGATTAACATTTTTAATAATATTGTAATTTTTTTATGTCTATTTCTATGATAATTATTCCATTACCATCAGAATGTATTTCGTTTTGAGTTATTAAGAGTTATCTGCGACGTTCAATATACATCTGTGAGGAGATAAATGTTAAAAGTATCCTTTTTTTCCCGTTGGTATTAAAGGAAGTGAAATTGTGTCGATATTGCTGCTAAATCTTCTTCTGGTGAACTCTCGCCTACCATTCCATATTTCGATATCATTAAACGTATCAAATAAGCTATTCATAATCATTGTGAGGATGGATAGAATCTTAAAATAAAAATAAATTATAAATTATGTTAAACTTATCACTTCTGATTGGAAATCATTTTCTTGTGGAACACAGGTCTTCATTGTATTTTCTTTACATATCAAGCACTCGAGAATTACATAATACATTTCTTTCTGGGAAAGGTTCCCTCTATATGTAACATGAGGTATTTGTCCTCATATTGAAAGGCATATTATAACTGAGCGCTTTACTTTAAACTTTCTTCGCTACAATCATTTTAAATTAATTAATATTTTTTTAATTGACTTGGATGAAGATAGCACCCAACCATACATTTTTAATCCTTTACAAGATACTGGTTTTACAACATACATATAATTTTGTTAAACTTAATTTTATACTCTATCTGAGCTTTAATTTTTAAATTGTCTCAAAAATTAAATATGGGAATATCTTCACTTTGAGTTTGGCACAATATATCCTACAAGGATTCAGTGCCATAAACTCCAACCAACCAACAAAACAATTAATCTTCTTTTCTTGAGAGTGTACGTAAGCAATAAATTTGCTACAAAATTTTCCGAACGCATTGTTTCAACAATGTACGCAAAGCATCCATCGATAAAATGTAAAACAGGGGATACGAACTTTTATATAATCTGTAATTTATGATTCGTCTTTGTGTCTTTTATGCACGTAGTTGTTTCCTCGAATGTTTGTGTGACGAATATTCTCACTCAACAGGAAAATGAGAAGAAATCTCTTGAACTATTCATGACTTGAACTATCATTATTCTTCAGGCATGAAAATTTTCTCACATGCCCCATCTATCGCCTTCATTGTGTTTATATACATAAACTTTAAAGAACTTTCTAATTCTTCGACGAAATGAAGTCAGTTTTTATTAAATAATAATGCTTATAAAAATTTTTAATTAATTTTGGATTAGTAAGAAACGCATGTATTTTCCTATATTCTACAAGAAAAATAAGTTTTGAATGTTTAATTCAAGTATATTTTCTTAATTCAAGTGTTTTAATACATTTTAACTTTAAAATTTATTCAAAATTGTTTCTTTATATTTTATTAATGAGTAATTAAAATTTTTATGTGTAAATTTTTGCGATACATTGGTGTCTTAATAAAACCGGTTAAATTATCGTTACATTATTTTCATATTCAGGGAATTCAATTCCTGCAACCGGATGATTACCCACAACGCATCACTTTTGCCCAGAGTTTCCTTCATCGAAGAGCAGAAGGATATGTAATTTTCTAGATTTGTTATGTTCAGTAATGAAGCAACCTTTCCATGCGAAGGGGTGTTCAATACGTTAAATGCGCATATGTGGGCCACAGACAAATCACACCTAATTCGATCACGAGCCGCACAAACAACGCTTCACTGTTAAAATATGATCAGATATCGTTGTGGACAATTTAGTCGGACCATACATCATACCACTTAGACTGTACGTTAGTAAGTATCTCACTTTTCTTCAGGAAGTTCTTTCAGAAATTCTTAATGATGCTCTTGCGTAACGTTGTAACGTTGCTTAACCCGTTCGCTCCTTTGTTTAACCCTATCACATGCGATACGCTCGCGTTTGCTCTCCTGTGCCCAGCGTATCACATATGATATGCTCCGTGAATGTCTTCTACGGCCCAACGTATTAATAGAGATAAGCTCGATGAGAACCCTCGATGGGGCGCCATCTTATTACGCAAGATGTGTAATTGACTATTTGGATTAGCCATTTTGAGATATTGGATTGAGATTGGTAATTCCGAAGCATGCCCCCCGGATTATCTGATTTAACTCTTCTTGGATTATTTTCTGTGGAGTGCCGTGAAGAAGACTATGTACGACTCAACGGTAAAGTGGGTAAAATTTCAAACACCTGCTGTAATGCCTGTATAGAATTCATTCTAATCTCTTATTATGTAATAAGCGATTTTTATTGCTTTTTGTATTTTATGGCCTTACTGTGTCTTTGTGTTTCTTTACACATGAGGGTTACTTTTCTATCTATGCTTCCCTAAGCTATTCCTGACGATATCCTCTCATTCAAGCCTATACATGAAGTATTGCGACATTTCGTTTACGTCGAAGTTAATATAATTGTGAAGCCTGTTTGCTCTTCAGGAGAGCTTCCAATTATTTCTTCCAAATTTAACTCTCTCCTAGGCCTATTTATTAATCATTATTATTTTATTATTATAGATTATTTATTAACGTGGTATTAGTAGTAATGTAGCTTCCTGAAGAGAAAAAATGTCATAATTTTGAACTATGTTCAAATGCCTAGGACGATACCTGAGCTAATAGAACCGTAGTCTACTTTCGAAACTCGTAAGGATTTTGAGCGCGATAGGCATAACGTGCATCGGAGTGAGAATGATGGTCTTTGAACGGACGAAACCTGCACCCGCTGCACTTCGTTGAAAGATCATTAATTTATTAACCAGGCTACTGCTGCTTCGCATGTTTTAGAAACAACCAATATCTTATGGTGAAAAATTAGCTATCCTTCCTGAACTTGTTACGGTTGAGTGCTTGTGTCCGCCGTTACAGAGTGCAGGCACTTTTCAAACAGACAAGAAGACTTTGCGCATCGATCTTCTGCTCACACAATCACATTAAACCAACAAATTGCAGTAAAAAACCTTAAAAATCATTAATTATGCCATTACTCTATTAAATAAATTTTAGTAAGAATTATGATGATGTAATATATACTTTAACTAAGGAAAGAAGCCTCGTAAATCCTTTGCTTTCTCGCAACATATATCTATATTGAAATAAATTATGATTGCTCTGCATATATTTGATGAATCTTCCTATTACATGAAATTCATTTATACAGCTTTGAATCCTCAAAAGAGCAGAACATGATCTGATAGAATTTTTAATTAATGTCCTAACAATCTTTGGTGTAAGTACTTCATTTAGACATTATCGAAAGTAATTCGCTCAAAAAAACCAATATGTAACGATACATCGGAAACACAATCGTATTGAATTTCTGGATGTAATTACAGCAAGTAAAATAAAAATATGATCCCTGAGCAGGTAGAATTTATAATTATATTTTTAATTTTAAATCTATATTGAACAATATTAATTAAATAATTACTTTTGAATTATAAATATTATTTTGAAATTTTTACTCATTCTTCAAGCTTTGTTTGTGGATCTAGTTTGTTTTTTACAGTGTTTTCAGTGTTCCTTTAAATTTAAAATATCAGAAAAAATATCAGGAAAAAAAAACTTTTCAAACCATTGTAACTTACCGAAACATGACACTTTTACAACATAAAATTCATATACTTTTACATTTATTCTCATATTCTTACATAGTTTGAATGAAAAAGTGAGAAGATATATAATGTGAACAATTTTTCAAAATTGATTAATATTTTACAGCGAGCAGGATTCTGTGTAACTTCGATTAAAATTCATTTGAATTATTTAATTGAGAAACAGTCTCTTTCGAAATTGCGCACACTTTTCTAAGAAATCTTAGAGAAAAAGAAAATCTTATAAATATAATTGTTAAAATTCTGACATTTTAAGACTTTTTAATACTTTATAAGAATTCAAAGAAAAAAAATATAATGTAATTACTTAGAAAATTTTTAAATTAAGAAATTAAAGAAATGAATTAAGAAATTGAAGAAATGAATTAAGAAATTAAAGAAATGAAAATTAAGAAAAAATACAATTAAAATCTAGATAATTTATTCTGTTAATAATGTGTCAAAAATAGTTGTATTGTTCAGAAAAGAACTGAACATATTTTAACATGTATATGAAATTTTAAGGTATACTATGGTTAACAGTTTTTGAGAAATCCTTCACTCAAGCTAAAAGATTTTGTTTCGAGAATATGAAGATAAATATATTAAAAAAACTAGTTAAATAAGGTTTAGTTTTCACTTAATAACTCTGGAAGTTTCACAGTATCATTACGACATTCACACCAAAATGTTTAGAAAATATGGAGTTGTAACATATATTTTTTTCAAAAAATCGAAAATTTTAAATTCAAGAGTCCTGAAACATATTTATATAGATAAATTATTTTCTAAAACTTCTGTTTTCAACTAATTGTTTTGAAAAAAATATTTACCATACACAATTTACTTTATCCCGTATTTCTGATCACATTTCTGTATGGACAAGAGATGTATTATACATAACAATAACAGACTTATTATAGACTTATAGCAGTTATATAGACTAGTGTGCAAAAATTAAAGACGAGTTGGTTTCAAATTTTTAAAAATAAAAATGCACTTTATTGAAAAAGTAGATTGGAGCACAACGCAGATTAAAGTCGAAACATCTATATGATAGGTATCTAGTCAGAAACATCCAACCTTTAGCAGTGGCTTTGATCTCCCCTGACTACTATGTAGGTTTCACATCGTTTGGCCATGCTTAATATGAGGTTGTTAATAAGTTGTTGAACCATTTATGCCCTTTCGTCTTGCACTGTCAATCGGTGCTCCTGAATCTTTATTGGCGATAAATAGCGTGCTTCCAAGCATCTCCCAAGGAAGTCCCATGCATGGTCGATAGGATTTATATCTGGTTAAATTGCTGGCCAATATTTGCTATTAATAGCCTCACTGCCTAATGACTCAACAACAGCTACTGTTCGATGAGATGGCACATTGTCCTCCGTGAGTTGGAACTATATACGCATAACGTCATAAGAGACACACATACGGAAGGAGAATCTCATTACAATTGCGGGCCCCGGTGACTGAAGCTCCTTCGAAGATGTGAAGCTCGGTACGACAACTAAGCATAATGCCTTCCCAAATGACAAAATCGTGACCTCTATACCGATGATGTTAAAGGGGTTATTACCAATACCCCACTCTCTCCAAATGTGTATGCACACAGAATTACTTTTCAGACTAAACTTTCTCTTATCCTTAAAGAGTACTCGACCTTATTGATCTGTCCAATTCTGGAGTTACCAGCACCACAGAAAACACCTTCTTTGATGAGCAGGTATTAAATGTACACATCATACAGATCGTAGTGGAATCAAGCCATCAATATGCAGTTTGAATTGAAGTCTGTAAGAGATTATCTTTTAGAAATATATTTTGTGTTAGGAACTGATATCTAACGTCATCAGTCATAATCATGTAGACTACGGGCTTTTGAAATATTCTCAATGTTGCATAGGTGAGAATAATATAGCGCTCAGGGTTCGCATTTGGAACATTAGTTGCCCGCTTTAACAACCTTATGAGACTTCAGCAGAAAAATTGTGACTAAAAGTATTCGCATAATTCTATATCTTAAAGAATGTCTATATTATCATAAACATGAAAGATTGATTTTCTGTTTAAAGAAAAACGAAGTAATTTATCCACTTATTATAAAATAATCGAATTGATTAGTTCAATTGTAAAGGATACACATTTTAATGAATAATTCGATTAAGTCCTGATAAGGGGCAAATTCAACCGAAAGGCAAAAGAAAAAGAGAAATATATGCTTAAGAAAGTAGAACTAGAATCAAAAGCCTCGAGTTACACTTCAACTTTTTTTTTAATCTGCTGAAAAAGCAAGCGTTTTAAAATATCAATGATGCGTTACGATGTTAATAAAGATATCAGTATTTATCTATCAATTTTGAGTATCATGTTAGAAGTGATGTTCTTGAAGAAGATTGTTTAATGCATTTACTCCCATAGCTTGTAGTATAAATTAGTGGTTAGAGAACCTCCTCTACCTGCGACTGATATTGATCATATTCATAAATTCCTTCTGAAATATTTCAAATTAAGACCTAAGAAACTTAGATAAAAATTTGTGTCTCACCGAAAAGATTTATCTGCCTCTTGACGCGATTTTGCTTTTGAACTCCACATTTTTTTTTCGAAATGTAGATAAGTGACTTAAATGTCAAAACCTATAAGAATTTGACAAAACTTTTGGTTATCATCAGCTGAAATAGAGATTTATTTAGTTACCTCATTTCATAGGAGAGGTACAGAAAGTTAAAGCTATTGACCAGTTAATAAATAGATTATGAAAATGCGAGACCAACATTTTATGGAAGGATATTAACCAGAATTTTCAGGAAAATAGAAGAAATTATTTTCAACCTTTAAAGGAGCTTGAAAAATCGAAATCAAATGTAACTGATCCATTAAGTGATTTTAAAGAAAACTAAAAATAATTATTATTTTATATATAAAATTGAATTAAAGAGAGATACTTTGTGTGTATGTTTGTGATTAATTATTATTCATGTGAGTATTAATCCACAAATGTAAGAGTGAAAAAAGATACGAAAAGAAAATGGTTAAAATGTTCTAAATTTGGAAATGTGTCAAATTCTTGTGATTAAGTAAATGCTAGCCAGACTCGTACTAAAATACCCTCTAATAAAATTCAAAAAATAGTTGTAATTCAGGATAGAGAGTCGCGTATTTTATAGGATAACGGTTTAAGACAGAAAATGATAAATTATTAATATTATTGATAGTGTTGGATCCCCACCAAAGTTGCCATTTAATAATGTATCCGTAACGGGAATCATAAGTAAAGATTTATATCCGTTTTGGGTTTTAATTTGTACAATATTTTTAATAAATGTGTTATTGAAAATATTTTTATGTGCTTAAAGATATGTTACAATACTATTATTGAAATCGATGTAATTATGTTAATTGGTTAAATATTTCCATGAATGAGAGCGGACATTCTGTGACAGAGAAAGGGTTTTATGCTTGAATAAATATCATTGTATATCGAATAACTGACCAAATACTTCTTTCCATTTACGTAATGAGTAAAAAGAAAGTTATACCTTTTCATGGGTTTTCTCAATGGAAATGCGATCTTGTTACCAGTGGATAGTTGCGAAAGATAATTCTTCATATCAAAACGATATATCGGAAACTGCTTTTTGTTATGTTTACCCTGCAACGTAAATTTAAGCAATCTTGTTCTTAGATACATTTCAAAAGATAACTAAAAGTAAAGAGTTATAAACCTAGTTAAAAATTATATTCTTGGTGAAATAAAAAAAAAAAACCATGATCGTTAGATGCGTGATAGACTAAATGATGAAAAACCAGTTTTCGAACAAGCAAGGCATTTTCATATCGTAAAACAGCAAATTATCGAGAGAGAAAAATTCAAGATAGGTTGCATGAGGGAATAATTTCCCAAGGTTTTTGGAATATGCCGCAATTGCCGTTCTTTATGTGAAAAAGAACAATTTTTATTAGCTATGTTTTGATAAAAGAAATCCAAATCGAAATATTACTAAGAATTAATTTCGTCACTATCAAATGAAGATGTGCTGGATCTCTAAGATAGGTTTCATTTCCCTTGCAATGAAGATAGAGTTTTTACTGTTAATATTTTGTAACAATTTTTTCAATACACCCTTTTCAGTACTCACAACAATATGGAATTCTGAAATATTCTTATGATTTATGTTCTACGCTAAATGTTTTCATGAGACTTGTACATAATGTTTTCAGAGAATTAATTCAAGATGATATATAATAATTATAATTGTTTTTTCCATAACAGAAAGAAGAAGAGAAAATATTGTGGAAATTAAAATAATATATGCACACAGAAAGAAGAAGAGAAAATATTGTGGAAATTAAAATAATATATGCATACCAATTTAGAAGTTATTAGAAGTGCAATGGTTGTCTGCTATTTTATGGCTCTTGTGCCATAATTCAATTCAATTTAATTAAACCTTAAAAGAGAGTAAATATCTAAGAAAACTCGAGACTAATTAAGCGAAATTATTTATTATCAATGACTGGAAATTAAAATTCTCTTCTTGGTTTTCATTCCTAGTAAATCACTCGAACTATAATTGAAATTAAGTTATCTTAACGGGGCCTCTAAGTTCTAACCATCTGACAGTCTTTTATGAATACCACGAGTCAACAGTTGTAACTTACGCTGGATAGTAACATGTGTTATCCTCTATAACTTTTCTAAATATTCCTTTACTTATATATCATTTATATATGAATCATTTCACTTTATTTCGAGCTGCATCTTATTAACATAACCACGTTTTATTTTGGTTGGAAAGAAATTATTTTTTGTAATCTATCTCAATAAAAGTCCTCAAGGTTAGTAAAGAGAAAATCGCGAATATCCCAACTACACAGAAGTATCCTTTTAAGGAAGAAGTTTCATAATCTTAACATAGTGTGTTTCATACATGTTCAAATAACATTATAAAACACAAAGAAAGAGTTTTTCGACTTACTTCGAAATAAAAATTATCCACGTATTGATGATTTTCTTCTGATCAGAAAGAAAAAAAATGTTGACAAAAGAATATATATTTATTCAATTTTGCTAGATAAAAACATAACTCGAGCAAAACAAGATGCAAGAATTTCTCAACAAAGGGAGAAGGCACCGATGTAAAAAGAAATGAAAAGTAACCCGCAATAGAAATCAATATGTCACCGTTTCATTTCAAAGATATGAAGTAAAATTATTCATTTTTTTGAAAGCATGGCAAGAATTTCATAGGCATCTGTTCTCCTTTTTTTCTCGTTTATTTCAATTCAGAAAAATATTCACAACATCATACAATTTTTTATGAGTCTTAATTTTATATATATTTTCTTAAGTTCCATCCTAGGAACCCAATATTCTAACTTTTTTTTATTTTTGAGAGATAATTAGCATGTTGAATATTCACTAATTAAGGTATTTTGAGTAGTATTTTATTTAGAATTTAAGATATGAATGGTTATTTTAGAAAACTTTTGTATTAGTAATCCGAACATTCATTTATTAAGTGAAGGATTTCTACTTTATTGTTGAATAATAATTAAATATTACATTGCATCTCTTAGCAAAGCGAAATTAGTTTAAAATCTTTTAATATTAAGATTTAACTCAAAGAATACCTTTTGTCTCTTTATAGCATTTAAACCATATATAGCATGAGCCAAAAGCATTTCATGAATACTTCTTTTTTTGGATTCTTGAAAGATAGAATGAGAAAGTAAGCAATTTGTCGTAAAATCGAATGGAGATGGAAAAGGGACAAAGTGCTGTTTTGTTTAAAAAAATTTAAATCTATGATTAATAAATTTTTATTTTAGGATTACTGCCTTATTTATCGATGTCTTATTATTTATAAGTAATTCAAAGATTCTAGACTTTTTTTTTCTAACTGAAGGACATGGAACTGACCAATAAAGCTTAAAACTACAAAATATGGAAGCCAATTGGATTACTTGAGCAGCACTGAATTGAAGAAAACGATACCTGAATTAGAACTTCACTCTTGCCACTTCTACACCAGAAAGGATTTGAGCAATAATATATTCAGCGAGAGCCACCCCCCTCCCTACTCTATTACACTCTAAGGCAATCAGGGCTGGAAGATACACATGGATTAAAATGGCGTAAACCAGTAACTCGTAGCCTAGAGCTTTATTTTATTAAATGAGTACTTTGTCTTATTCCCGAGAAGCAAATATTACTTGGTAAGAATGGGAAATAATATTTAAAAAGTACTGATTATGTTGATTAATTTAATAAAGAAACTCAGAAACTGTCGAAACCAAGAAGCACTTTAAAATCTATTATTTGACATCTGCAAAAAATGTTTTTATGTAAGGTTCATCTCAAATTAATTTATACCCTCTAATTAAAATTAGCCCTCTAATTAAAACATTGCAGATATTTGACAAAAACAATCGTAATTTCTAATTAAAATAGTGTTTGCAATCAATATAATTAATGTCATAAGCAACTGCTTACATTTTCCAAAACGCATTTTAAAGACGTAATTAAAAGTTATGACTCATGTTTGGAGATTCACGAGACCTAAGAGACTTAAATAACTATAAAAATTTGTAACATTTTACAAATTTACTGTAGGGTAGTCTACGTAAAGTTTTAAATATTTCTCCATTAATGTTAGAATTAATTAATGAGTGCCTTTGCCAGATATTGATGCACAATACCCGCATAACTTCGTCAAAAAGTTTTCGATTTCAAGTTCGGATGTTTAAGTTAAGAGCGCCAGTCTTAGTAATTAACTTAATTGTCTCATATCTAAATCCTATTCTCAAATATATGGGAATGAATAAAGGGTATCTCGGATTTCAAATAATGTTTACTTATGAATAGTCCCGTTACGGTAAAGAATTTAAGTACTTCAAATTGAAATGGTCTTAAGTATTTCAAATTTCCTCAAATAAATGTTAATGAATAGGTACACAGGCAAATAAAGTCTCATATTAATGAGGAGTAAATGTAAGTTTATTCATCTATTAGCAATTTTACCAATTAGATTCATTTGTGGAATATCTCGCGTTTTAATAACAGGCCAAACGAATCGCATGAAATAGTGAACGCTAGATTTTATTATGTTATTATTATTATTGTTTTATATATATTTCTAATTTATTGGTCTATAAAAGATATATTCTGTCTAATTTTAAAATTATAGATTCTAGGTGATTAGCACTAATTATTTTGGAAACAAATAAAGCCTATTTACCAGCAAAAAACTGTAAATGATAGTAAAAAAATAAATGTTCTTGCTAACTAATTAATATAAATTGAAAGAATTGAAAAATTAGGCTCAAAAATATCTAATGTCTAAGGATAAAATATATCGAAATATTTCCTTTTATTTGATAAATTTCGTTAATTATTCCTAGACCCTTAAGTCAACGTTCTGTATGTGAGTGCTAATGCTAAGTCTAAGAAATTTCTTATAAAGGGAACAAAAAAAAAAAGGGAAAGAAAGGAGAAAAAAAAAATAGGAAAATCTATCTGCATATTTTATTATGAACTGATTCAGGAAATCAAAATCAAATACAGGATTATTCAAAAGAATTCATCTGATTTTAGAATTCCCGTTTTCAAAAATAAATCACATATATATGATAAGTAATATATGCATATAAAGGAAAACTTTGGAAGTTTTATACTATGAAAAACAGATGGCCCTCGTGAGTTCTTCGTATAACAATTTCCCGAAAGATGTTTTGGAACCTTTCATGGAGCTACCTCGTAGTTTAATAAGTCGCATTAGACCAAATGACTTGAAGTTACACACCTGACCACCTAAATCACCTGATATTTGATGCTCATATCTAATCACTTGATAATTTATGTGATACATTACTTCGGTGGTTTGTAAAACGCGAAACGTAATCATGTATTAGAACTTAACGAATTTCTGTTGCTGTACAATCAATTAAAAATGAAGCTTTACAAAGTGTTGGGCGGGAATTTATATATATGAAATTGACATTATACGGAGTAAATAAACGAAGATACATTGAATTTTTTTATTGATTAATTTTATTAACGTCACACTTGAAGCAACACGAGGCATATTGACTGAATGTCCAAGCGGACCGCGATCACTGAAAGGGCTTAATGCTACAATAGCCCCCGCATTCAGTATTTATTGGCAAAAAAAAATTTTACAACAATAAACGGAAAGATATTGGGGACAGTGCTCGTAATTTTGAGCCTCGGTTAAGTGACGAGGACGACACCTGAGCTGACACCTCCTTCTACAAACTTCCACAACACGCCAACGGTAGATCTTTGAACCTCAACAGATTAAACGTGAATTAGCCTCGGCTGCATGGTGAGTCTTTCTTAGCATCAAAGAAGTTACACTGAATACTTGTAAAAAACTGTCTATAATTTCCCTTTACATTCTTTCATTATTTATCAGTCTATGTCGATCATTTTTGAAAATACGGAATTTCGAAATAGGATAAATTGTTTTGAATAACCCGTATATCATTCAACAACGCACTTGGAATTCACTATTTATCTTTCATAAACCGAAATTATTGAAACTGTTTTACGAAACTAATGCATTCCTAGCGCAAGAAAGCAAAAGTATAAATTTTCATTAGTTTCGACATTCGTAAATAGATACTAACTGCTTACGAGATTTCTTCGAGTGCCTTCCAAGACTTGGAGAGAAAGGCACTCAGGATTCTTGACATTTCCTCTTGGGACTCTATCGTCGACCTTAGGCTTACGTGAAAAATACAACGAACACGAGCTTAAGTAAATATTATCACCTATCTCAAGGGAAAGTATCAAACTAGAAAGTGACAAGTGAATAATTTACTGAAAGTAATATCTTTGCGGAGAGCTTGGTCTTCTCTTTCTCTCTATCTCCTTCTTTAAGTACCTTAGATGCATTAAAAGTTTCATCAAATTTTTGAATAAAGCCTTACATTCTCAATAAGATAAATTATTAATAGAAACATACTTTTTTTATTCGCTTAGTTTGATATCTGCTAGTTCTCTAGAGAAAGTAAATAAATATTAATATTTTGCGATTAAAGTTCAATGCTACTGTGATATACAAATGAATAATGAGTGTAAATTACATTAGAGATTTTAAATACATAAGGGTTTCCTAAATATATATCCATGTAGCACAAACTCTCAGTAGTTATTAAACCTGAATAGATCAATTAGAACTCCATTACACATGGTAGAAATGCAATGGATATCTGTAAAAGGTATGTCGTTGAATATATAGATAGTTAATGAAAAGCAGCAAAAAATAAAATTATTTTAATCCAATCAAGGAACTGTAAATAACAAGGGTAGTTGATAATTATGTTCAAGTATTTGTTTTTTCAATGCATTTAATATATTTGTAGTATTCTAATAGGCATTTTTAAACTTAATTTTAAGTTATCAGACTAGAAATATTATTCTGAAATAATATTTATGATATATAAGAAACGCTTTAGAAATCTACAATACTTAGATAATAAGGAGAAAATAAATACATTTTTGAATAAATATTAATTTACGTAAATGTTAGAAAGAATTTCTGGAGTTTTATATAAAATTACAGTAATAATGAAAATGTTTAAGCACACGACACCCCCCACGCTCTCTCTCTCTCTCTCTCTCACACACACACACACACACACATACACACACACACACACACACATATATATATATATTTAAAAAAGTTTTCAGTGTTCACTTTGCCAGCTCAAAACAAATAAATGAATAAACCGCAACCATTTGTAAGAAGAAATGCAAAAACATTAAGAGATTTGATCTACTATTTTTTGCGTGCTGAGAAATTTATACATCACGATTCATGAATACATAGGAATGTTACTTCAGAGCACTTCAGAATGTATAATGTGATATATAATATTTCGTTCATTGTCAAAACGTACGAAAGACTGATTGAAAATACATGTATGTCTGCACCTTCTATACACATACGAATTTTTTAACACTATTGATATGCAAGAACATGTCTATCAATCTGGTTTCAGAAGCCTTTTCAATTTTTTTTTCGAATAACATTAAATTCTTATAAGAGAATGTATTGAATCAAACTGTAGTAAAAAATTAAACAAACAAATATTTCTCGTATTCAGATTTTCAGTACAATAGTATATGAAATAAATGGTATAAAGGTTTGCTATGAAAAGAGAAGTTTAGCACTAATGTACACAAATTTTTCTATTGAATTAAAATAGGAGTTAAAATATTGTTCATAAGATAAAGAAGTCATTAAAAGGACAAATTTAAAAGAAAATATAAATATTTAAGCGTAATTTTAATTAAATGATACGTTTGAATCAGCGGCCCTCTAGAGCTAAATATCGCGGTAGCCAAATGGTCCCGGACTAGCGTTCGGAATTGTTTTCATTGAGTAGTGGGTTCAGTCCCAGATCTCAATAAAGCCACACAATGTAGCGGGGTAGATTCACATTAAATCTGTGGAATTTTAAATCATCTCATTGATGGGATGTGGATGTATGGAGAGAGTAGTGGCAGCTCAGGTGTCATCCTCGTCAATTGACCGAGTCTCAAAATTATGAGATCTAACTCAATATTCTTCGTGTTGCCTCTCAGTGCGACATTAATAAAAATCAGAATCACCCTCTGGAACTATAACAGAGTTATGTCTATTTCATTCTTAGGAATGCCGAATCACAAAATTACTTTGAAATCTCCTGAAATCTTTGTGCAAGAAACTTCACTATTTTGAACAATGGCTCTCAATAGAATCAGGTTACTTAATAGTGTTTTTTAAATCAACATCGCATTAGAAGCTACACCAGGAATATTGGTGATAATCCTAGTAATCCTAGTGGGGTCCAATTTTAGTTATCAGCCCATATCCATGGTACATAAAAAAAAACAGTTTTAATTAGCGTTATCATAGAATTAAAAGAAAGTTATTGCTATTTAATTCTTCGGATTGCCACATCACGGGAAGGTTTCGAAACCCACTGGAAATCATCATGTAGTAACCTGTATTATTCTGCTTGATGGCCTTCAATTAAGTCTACTCTAATCTGTATTTCTGTGGGGCGCTAATTTCTAGCCTGTGTCCAGGACAAGTAGCTAGCCTGATTCCGTTCCCGCCCTCTCCTCGGTTAATTTTCCAAGCGAGCAAGCTTACTCAAGTTACGACCACGGAGGAATGAATGGTTTAGTTGACTCATGACCTGATACTCAAGCCGAAGGTATTGGAAGTCTAATTTAGATCAATAGTGTTTGCAAACTCAACCGCTACCACTACAACACCACTGTTATTAGCCTTCATTTAAATCAGATTATTTAATTGTATTTTTCGAATCAAAGACGCATTATAAGTTACACGAAGACTATTCATGATAAACTTAACAACCCTTAACTATGATCCAGTAATAACATCTAAGTTAGTAACATCTCCTCCTAACTTAAACTATGGAAAGACTTAGACTCCAGCATTTATGAGTGGTAGCCTTCATTGACACTGTCTGTAAATAAATCTGGACGCGAACTCGCAGCTTGCCTCTAAAAAGGCCACGAGGCTTGGGATCATAAACACGTGACTTCAGTGGATTCTGAATAGAATCTTGACTCGTGCTCAGGATCCGATCCAAATGTCTTTAGTCATATAACTTAAGATTGATCGCCTGCTTAATATTTCTTCTATTTTTAACACAGAAAATATATTGTTGTGCGGGGAAAAAATCTGGTAGTCTTGATTGAGTATATTTTAGCCTTTAAGACGTGAATTAAAATCTTGATAGTTATTTGTTTTATATTCTAATTGGATAAAAATAAACTCTTTATATTTGAAAAATGTCTGGTAATAGCGTTTGATAAATTTTACTATTAACACATAAATTGACAATCTAACATTATGCTGCTTAATTTATATAGTTAAATAGAAAAAAAATAATGCCATCATTCACGATTTGTTTAAATAGCAATTTGGATATTTTCCAAACCATACTAGTAACATAAATATATATTACGACTGTTATTTTCTTACAAATTGTAGTTTCATTAACAGCTAATTTATGAATATATTTATAGGTAAATTGTATTAAACTTAATAAACAAATTCAATTTAAAAGAAAAATTATAATTTAAAAGAAAGTAGATCGAAAATGCAAAATTCAAAGGAATCAAGCAATATGCATAGATGGAAAATTTAAAATACAGTTCCTTTTTTTTTTTTTTTTTGAAAAAATATAATATAAAATTTATCTAATATTGTAACCAGCTTGATACTGTTTAGTTAGATTATTTTAGAGGAACAGCATTTAAAACTGATCCAAGATTTAATGACAGTACTAAAATATATATCTCATAATCAAATATTCTTGGATAATTTACTCAATAACCTAAGGAGATTTTGTTATTGATGTGAAATTTTAGTTCCAAATATATTTGGTAATATGCCTAATTTAAATCAGGTAGTAAACGTATCACAGAAATAGAACAAAATTATCAAAACTGCATCGATTTATTTTGACTAAAATAGAAATTTATCTTCATCGTTCCAATTTCCATTCAGATGGGATTATTTGCGAGCTAAGCTGAAGTTGTCTTTATAAATTAGATATTACAAATAAGAACTTAGACTACAAGTTTGTTTTGAACTTTTGCATCTAATTGATAGTAAAGTTAATTAATTAATGAAGGGTAGAAATATATTTAATCAACTTCCATTAAAAGCTGCATATCTGCTTTCACACACTTGAAAGACACATTTAATTAAAATAGTTTTGAACATAAACTGTTTAAAAGGATCAGCATAAACTATTCAGAACAACGTATTCTGTTTAAGTCAGTTTAGTATTACTTATTTAACAATAAAAAATATAATATTGCATTGATGGGTAAATTTGTATCTTAAGTATTTTATGATATAATCTCATGAAACTGGATATTTGTACAAAACTGAAATTGTTATTAATCACTTAAACATTTTTCTTAAAAAACTAAACTAGACTTGCCGTTTGAAACATATTCATTTATGTAAATTTTATGTATTGAAGTTTTGAATTGGAGTAGTTCTCATGTAGATTTTTATGAACAGGTAATTTTGATTCCTTTTAACCACAAACATACATAAACGAGAAACGTCAAAAGTTATCTCAAAAGAATCAAAGTATTCTGAATCAATATTATCACCAAATGAATTACTAATTACAACTTTTTTTAAGATTTAAATGTATTTTAACATCTGGCAATGTAAATTCATTCATTGTACAAAAGTTTCACTTTCCTTTTAGCAAATGGTTAGATATCAGTGGATATAAATATTGTATGATTATAACAAAATCAATCAAAATTGTTTGTGACATTCATTTACATTTACCTCATAAAAAGCTAAACTACTTCGATTGCTTATAACAAAAGTTTGAACTATTAAAAAAAAAAAAGAAAATGTCATTTTCTTAATTCTTATATGATACATTAAATACATATATATATATATTTAACTTCTGTAAGTTAACTTTCAAATTAATGTTTAGTACACAAGAAAACCTTTATAATTTATTAATAATCTAAATTTAAAAAAATAAAGTCTGTCAGATTTTAATGATCTTTTTTAAATTACTGTTTTTTTTTTAATTTTGATTGCCTTTAAAACCTAATTACAATCTTATTTGATTAGTATTCCCCCAAATTTCACATAAAGGTGATATCATTATTTTACTATTAAAACAAAATATAAAGTCTATACATCAACATAAGTTGCTATAAAACTGGAATTTTCCTCCAGAATCTAAATAACTGGCAGTATTATAACGTTATATGTAAGGTAACTAAAAACCCATTTCCGAATCCTTCGAAGATACACATTTCACAAAGAGAACGTTATAATGAAACAATGTATTATTCTGTTTACATGGAGTGTATGGTATTTATTATGGCAGCGTATTTAAAAGAGGACTCGATTTAAACACTTGAATGAAGTGACTATCACAATTCACTTCTCTCTCAACTTCAGAAATTGAAAGCTGTTTGCCCATTGACCTTATTTCGCGTGCTCTTGATTTACCCACACTAGTAACAGGATCAGGATACACACACATACACCCCCCCCCACACTCACACACACACACACACACACACACACATATATATATATATATATATATATATATATATATATATATACATTTTGCTCCCACTAATACAGGGTCCATTACTCTTTCAAGTAGGTTAACGTTACTCCACTTATCACTGGAAAATAATAAACGTCCTGTATAAAACGAGATACTGCACTATGACCATTGAAATTATAACACCACGACGGAAAGAAAATGCAAAAAAGGATATTTATTGTACGTAAACAGTATGTTTTGAAGACAAAATGATTAAGTTTGCAAGAAATTTGGAGGTTTACAGGGGAGCGAAATTAGCAGAAGACAACTGAAGTGATACTTACCCGGTTAGGCTAGGATTTGAACTGGGCTTGGATGAAAGAAATGGGCAACTCATTCCCCGTTGCTTCAAGTTTATGCCACATTTCATCAACCGTATTAGCTGTAAAGGGGTGGCGGGACACTCTCTCAGCTACCCATGACCATATGCTTAAAATGGGTGACAGATATGGAGACCGTGCAGACCAGGGCAACAATCAAATACCTTGAGTATTGAGGAAGGTCAGAAATTGAAGTGCAGCCTGTGGTTTTATATTTTTTTGTTGGAATATGACATTTCGCAGGCTTCAAAATTAGAACCCAAAAACTGGACTCAAGATGTCACAAATGTATCAATTTGCGTTTAAATTACCGTCGATCCGAATTACAAATAAGCGTGCCGTGTACCCAATGGCAGCCCAAACCATCGCACAAGGTGTAGGCCCCCTATGCCGAAATCGAATACAAGCAGGCGAGGAGCAATCTTCTTGGAGCTTCCAAACATTTATATGGCCATCAGAATACTGCACACAGAACTGGGATTGGTCTGAAAAGACGACATTGTGCCACTCCTGTATCCAGCTTCGGCGTTCAGGTCACCAAAATCACCAACGTCTTTCTCTATTTTGTATTGTCAAGCGAAGCTTAATTAATGGTCGCCTTCCTGACAGTTGACGCTGCATAACATCATTGCACTGTACGAGTGGATACTGGGCGTGCTGCAAAAGTACCCATTTCCTGACTAATGGTCCGTGATGTGGTAGTACGATTTTGGAAGGCCGATCTCACAATATGTCTGTCCTCTCGGGCGTTAGTCATGGGAGGGCGTAGAGATTCTGCATGCAATGACCTTCAGCAACCAATTGATTCCATTTTCGCATGACAGTGTATGGATTTCGATCAGTGCGTCGGGCATTGTGATGGAACAATAATTCCCACTCTCGATAGGCAATGATCCTGGCTCAATCGAATTCCGACACTTGCTGGTACACATTTTTTTTTATCTTATTCGAGGCATAACACGATATTCGGGGCAAACTCCTACCTTGCAAAGCGCTTTCTGAATGAGAAATACACTACAAAACTTTTCGTTTATGCAGTGCTTCTGCTGTTGTTTCTCTATCCTGCCTCGTTTACATGAGCGGAAATACTAATCATTTGCCCTCTTCTTCCTTTCATGTGATCGTAATGTTCGTAAGAACATCATTCCTTCCTGGTGTTTTAATTTTAAGTACCAGCAGTGTAAATAATGATATATATATATATATATATAATTATGCTAAGTTATATTTAAATCTTTCTCTTATTCTTCAAATTGAAGTAGGACATTTGATGTTTTATTATTTTTAACATTGATAAGAAACCTTTGTGTACCAATAGGGATTTTTTTACCATATACATTTTTTTTTCAATAAAAGGGAGAAAATGCGTTAATAACCACATATTTTCATATAAACTATGCTTGATATGCCAAAAAAAATTTAGAAAACAGGTTTGAATACTTGGATGCATAGTATATTTATTTTTTTCCCACAAGCTCATATCACTCAATGATAAAACAAACACCTTCCTGTTCTGAATAGGAGTATTTTTTTTTATTTAATTTTCATTTACTTCATAAATTTCATTCATTTATTGAGCTTCAATATTAAGCAAAAATATACATAAATCGAGGAACCGAAACTTGTATTTTTCAATTTTGAGAGTGAGCATTAAATTATTATTGATCATAAACAATTATTTTACCCTAAAATTAAAATTGACATAAAAATTTTAAGAAATAATATATATTTTTGTTTTCATTCATGAGAATATATTTTTAGGTTTAAAAATTGACGCTGTTATGTTTGTATATTTGTATTTCGTAGTGTTTTATACTTAGAAGAGAATAAAAGATTTCCAAAGTACATCTGAAACAATGCCCTCACATTACTCTATTTACAATTAAGTTAAAATATATTAAATTAGAAATTCAAGCTCATACGTAAGCAAATAGAACTTAACTATTGTGTACTTTTAAATCTGTGGAACTCATTACTAGAAACAGTTAGTTTAATTTGAAATGTAAATGCATAGGTTGAATTAATGTGTGTACTTGTAATAAATTCATTTGATGTTTTAGAGGCGAGGTAATTTCCTAATAAATAAAATGTACTTCATTTGAAACAATTTACATAAGTTATAAATTGAATTAACTATATTATTATGGGTATTATGAATTATAACTATATTGTTTCAGAGTGCAAGGTTTCAAATTGTTGAAAATAAATTTTTAAATATAATTGGTTTTAAAAAAAACATAGTACTATTCTTTTTTGCCTTTTCCCTTTTCTGTTAATTAGATATTTTAATTACCTGTTACGCCATTTTTTTTGTAATTTTAACTTCATTTTAATTCGTACTACGACAAAAACTTAAGAAATTGTTTTTAAAAGAGCTTCTAATTTATACTGTTACTGGACAATTTTTTTACATTTTTCTTGTTCTTGCAGGGAACCAAAGTCATGTACCGTTTTAAAATTGTCAAGACAATCTTGCTTCTCATTTGTCATTGCTGTAATTAAAGAATTTTATTATTATCTTGAATCCCAATTAAAAGTTATATTTAAAGTCAAAAGTAGTTGCTAATATTTTTCAAATTCATGAATTAGCTTACGATTAATATTTGAGCATTAAATCTGTTGACAGAAATCTGACTTTATTGATTCAATACAGATAAATAATTTTTATGTTCGAATATTTTTATATCTCCTACTTTTTAGTTTTGCCTCGGACTTTTTAAAACTGGGTACGTTGATTTTGATTAAAAAACGGAAATATTTCATTAATTATATATTTCACTATGTTTAGTAGTGGCATTGCTTCCTTAAAATGTTAATTGAGAACTCAATGTTCCTGACTAGATAATAAGTATAAAAATTACTGGATAGTAAGTAAAATGAAGTGTGAATTTTATAAAATTCATATTCAGATTCTACTTTTCATACCCACTACTTATAATAACAAGATAATAATTTTATATGTAAATGAAAATAGCTTAATTATTAACATATTTTTTCAAGAAAAAGGACGTTTAAAAATGACTAAAATTCTGTTTGTGAAAAATTGTAATAATTTGAAAAGTATCAAATGATGTATTTAAGAATAACAATAGTCAACTAATGTTATGATGAATTTATAATGTGTTAGTTATGTGTCGTATCTAGTTTAATGTAATTTTTTTAATGACGAAGAAAAGAAATTGAAAGCAGAAAAAGAAAGAAAGATATAATTTGATCATGCATACTTAATCGGTAGCATTTTTTTAATTGAGAGAAAAATACTGTGAAATACTGTATATTGAATGTGAAAATATTAATATGATTAATTTACATACTTTTTTCTTGCACTGCTATATAAATATTTAAACATGAGATTTGCATTCAGTTTCTTCTAAATTAAAATTCATTGTATTATTCATTATTGTTAAATTGCTATGATACCCTTTGTGTATGTGTATCGAATTTTAGTATATGAAGTAAGATTTTTTTTGTAGTTGCATAATAGCGTATTTTAATAAAGAAAAGTCAAACAGTATTAGAAAACTTAAGATCTGAGTTTTTATACAAAACGAATAATTATTATAGCACAGACTAGGAAAACCAAAAGACTATTGTTTGACTTTTTGAAAATAAGCGTTTCAAGTAAATCTTACATCTATTAGAATCTAGAAACTTTTATTTGGTATCTACCTTGCCTTCCTAAGATATTAAATATTCAAAAGTAATCCGGAAAACATAATCCCCATCTGAAATGCAAAGGTGTTGCTTACTAAAAAAAGATAATGATTAATTTTAGGACCATACTAAATTTAAACATGCCTTGATGAATAAGTTATGACGGAAGAAAAAAGAACGTTGCAATACACTAAATATTTTTCACAAAATGTGTTCTAAAATTAATTTTAAAAACTCTATAACACTAAAAAAAAACATAAAAACAGAGTAAAAAATAGCTTATTTTAATTTAAAATGAGTGTAGTTTATATTTTTTAAACAGTTTTTCAACAACTAATATGTCACACAGATTACTGGATAAAAATCTCTTTAAGTGAGGGCAATCAGTATAAAAGCAGATTATTATTAAAATTTATATCCATTACCCAATCGTGTTCTGAAAATAATTTTATATTCCAAATGAGAACATTATTAAGGACAAAATCGCACATGAATTGGAACTATTTTCTTATTTATTTACAACTCCCAATATGTTAGCGTGCTTATTACAAGCATCCGGTTTATAACGTGTTGACAGGGAGTCAACAATTACTGATTTTCTATCTCTCCAATAATTGCTATCTTCACCAAATATTCGAGATGTTGGTCTCCTTCTTGTGACGTTAATGATATATGTCTATAATGAGGCGATCCGATTAACGAGGCGATACAACATCGCGTAATGATTGCTTAACATCTGTTCTTATGGATTCTTTTCTGCCGTCCTTTTTGTTTTTAATCACTTTCCCGCCTTTGAAACTCAGAAGATGTGTCCGATATGTCTTTTACTCCTTGATAATTAGTAATCTTAATTAGACTTCCGTTGAGAGATTCAGACCGTCCTCATTCATAAATAAATCTTTTTTTCCTTATTAATATATAAATATTTTTGTTCGTGTTGAAATACAGATTTGTATCACTAAATGCTTGCGGTATGACAAAATAAAGAATTGCTAATGAATTTCTTCCTATCTTTTGATGCCAATCAATATTGTGTCTTGTCACATTAGTGAATATGTTAATTCAATGGTAAGTTCTTGTGGACTAAATTGAAAGATTTAGATGTCAAGATAGACAAAAAGAATATATATTTTCTCATATTATTTCTAATGTTTATCTTATGGAGCAAGTTAATTATTTACAGCAAAGCTTTTGGAAACAAACCAATTAAATCAATTAAGAAGGATAAGTAGTAACCGAAAAGTAAAAAATAATTCCTATAATTAACACTAAAAAGAATGAAGATAGAATTGTAATGAATCTAAATGATTCAAATATATATCTGTGAACTCCATTTTTTCTTAGAACTCTTCTGATTTCGATTAGCTTTATATTTCTAATGTGTTACTTTTTATGACATATTTTCTTATGCGGTTCAATAAATTAAAATTTAAAAAGAAAAAACAGTATAATCTATATTCGATCCGTACAGGTAATTTAATTAATGAGAATCAGAACTACATAATTACTAGATTAATAAGCCATGGGTTAAATGAACCGCAAATTTACAGTATTACTATAAATTGTACGACAATATAAGAGTTCCAATATCGATTTGAATTTTCTGCGTAATGAACATTGGTATTAAATATCAAAAGAATTGCTTAAATATTTAGAACATAAAATGTTAGACACGCATGTTATTTTTACCATACGTAAGTTAATTCTGTTTAACAAAAAATTAAAAAAAATATAGATATCAAAAATAAAACTATACTTAATATATTTGCTGAACATTGAGTCAATATTTTATCAACCAATCCTTAATTGATTATTGTTTTTATGGCAATTTGTTACCTTTTATTTTCTTGAGTAGCAGATCTTATTTTCTGTGATCTCATCTAGATTCAAATTGTTCAAAATAACTAATCACTTAATTAATTAAAAACAACCTATAAAAGTGAAAAATATTTATAATTTTTCCGATTTGAGCAATAAAAAATGGTTAGAGGTACAACTAATCCCACTGACCCCAAAATTGTAAAAAAACGTAACTCACAGAAAACAGTGTAACCCGAATCATTTTCACTTCCAGAGAAGTAATGATTCAAATGTGTGAAATGGAAAGTAAATAAAAGCTATTAAGTTGTGCTCTTGATAAGAAAAATCACGACGTCCTCCGAACGAAAGACTCTTTCAGCATAAAAATAACTAGAACCAGGTTAAAATTTTAAATTTACCTTTCCATTTCAATTAAGAAAATGATTCACACTAAATCAGAAGCCTTAAAAATTAAATTGTTTCTCTCAAAATTAAAGTAACGCTAAGCGCTCTTAAATTTCTAAAGCTGGGAAGCTACTTCAAAAATAAAGGAATTGACTCTCCCAGTAGGCCAACATGATTGGATGAAGCCTCGGGCTGTATCAATTAGAATTTCATGCGAATAAAAATAAGAACCATGACGCCACAATATTTAGCTTGATCTCACAAGTGATTACTTATTCAAAGAGCTTCAGTAAAAACTGTGTATAAATAAGATTCACGTGTTTCTGAACAGCACAATGAGTGCGCGCACACACACAGATATATATATATATATATATATATATATATAAATAATTATTAAATTATTAATATCATTTAAAATGATAAAAATTTGATATTGACTGTTTTTTTTAAAAAAAGGTGTGAATCATTGAATAGTCGTGATCATAAATTGAAGTGAGAGTAGTAGTATGTAATATGTATGTATGTTATATATAAGTATTCTTAATAATAATAATAATAGTAATATGGGAGTATGTTATGAATTCTGGGTATTGCTTATTTCAGAATTCATTGCATGTTCTGAATTTTAATAGTGTAGACATTTCCATACAATGTAATTTATAATTATGTTTCATTAGAGTACAAATGAAAAAATACATTTATAATTGAAAGAGATGTAATATTTTATAAAGAAAGGAAAAGCAAAAAAACAATGATCGAGAAACATAAATGTGACATAATTCGTTATTTTTTATAAATATATTAAATCAAAGTTATCAAAAGTCATCCAAATTAATGATCTTAATAACACAATAGATAGTGAGGAGAATTGTTTGAAAAGTTTATTTATTATTATTCAATTACATTACATTTATTGCTAATGCGTACTAAAAATCCTTTAAGTGTTTATTTCTTACTAATTTTCGATGTATTTCTTAAGTATACATGGTTTTTAATTACGTACTTTTAATAGATACAAGTTAAATGTTTTATTGCAAATGTCCCATTTATATTCAAACAAAAAAAAGCAGTGATATTTACAAAAATAAACATAATTATAGGTATAATTTTTGTAGCAAATATACTTAAACGTATAATTAAAGTATAAAAAATTCAATGGAGAAGATTTTGTCAAAAATACGCGAATGAATTTTGTGATTGTTGAATAGTTATATGAGATTTAATGATATTTTTAAATAAAATGATAATACAATTGGAAACAAAAAAAAAAAGATAATTAATTTTTTAGCTTAGAGTAACTATTATTATGGCTGTTACTAGGGTGATAATCACTTGATCGCAAAAATTGTCTTGGAGGAAAAAAAAATCAAAAATTAGTGTCATTTTGAAAGAATTTGGAAATATTTTATAACTTCTATGTAAAAACACTCAATATTCCTGTTTTAAATATATCTTAAAGAAATATTTTTTCTTTCGGTTTCTGAAACTAATGTAACTAGCCACCCATGATGTACAATTTTAAGATATTCTCAACACCAAGTTCGTGCCATCAAATGCAAATAAATATGAAAAGTTCTTCTTTTTTCTGAAAAGAGGAATTTTTCATTCGAATTTCCCAATAACTGAACGATCTATTAATCTTCCAACGAAAATGGAAGTAAATTGATGAAATGTCGTGAATAAAAAAGAGGAGGATATCAAATATGGAGAAAAAAGACGAAAACAGAAATAAAAAAAAGGAGAATCGCTTGTTGATAATAATAATAAAATAAAAATTAGTGACCTTACTATATACTTAAAAAACTGTTACAAAATATTTCAAGAATTTGAAAGCTTAATTTGATTTTCAAAAAAAAAGGGTTTTTTTTTATATACAATTCTCTTTATAACCAATGACTCATATTAAAATTTAGATACATTTTTTTTCCATAAGTATCATTCATTAAAGTTTCAAAGTACCATTACTTTCTGGACAAAAAATATATAAATAAAAACGGAATCATTCAAACAATCATTCAAAAAAGGGATTTAACATTCAGAACTTTGAAAATATCAAAAACAAGACTAGTTTCAACAAATCGCATTCTTAGGGTAATAAATATTAGCATTTAACTAATGTTTATTACCCTAAAAATATCTTAGAAGTTCAGATTGAGGAAACGTTTTCTTTAAAAGACTAAGCTCTATCAGCATTTTTAACATTCATATTTAAATATTTTGACAGGACTTTAAATTGTATATTAGATGCATTGGTGTTCATTTAAAAGGGTTTATGAAAAAAAAAATTATATTTTATATAAGTTTGTATTCTTAAAACAATTGATAGAAACTTTTATGTAACCTTTGTTTATATTATTACCCTCAAGTGGCAATATTAGAATAGTACAAAAGGCTTTAAAATAATGAAACTTTCTGTTTCAATAATTAGCGTAAAATGTACAACTTCATTTTATATCCTTGCTGGAACAAAATTTAACAAATGAAGCATATTTCTAAGCATTTTCTCTCTTTATATCAGATTGTTTTTCTTCAAGTCATAAATTTATACTTCGATAATTTTTTCCTTCATATAATTCACTATTGTTAAGAATAACTTCTCAATCGAATGAGCTGCCAAAATGTTTATCAACTATTATCTCCCTCTTATTTAATCGGATTAATTAATTTCATCTATATTCCCTGCTCAGACTGAAAATCTTATTTTATAAATAATCAATGACTGCTGCATATGTTTAAGGAAAATAATAAGACGGTTAATCTTGTGAAAATCCGACAACTCTCAATACCTTTAACTATTCGTCTTTTATTCGAAAGGGTAATAACAGAAAAATAATGAGTTTCCTTCAAATAATGAGCAGCAAGATAGAGTACTTTTCAGACACAGTACATTAAGTTTTAAATGAAAATAAGAAGAGCCGTTATCAGTCTAATTAAGGGAATTCATTTGGAGGACAATAAAAGCACCGGATTTCCTTTGTATTGGAAAACTGAAATCAATTGCGCTAAGAAGTGCCGCGCAGAGATTAAAACTCTTCTTCAACAAGCGATACTTGGATCGAAAATTTCAAGAGGTGGGTAACGTTCAAAGAGAAATCGATTATAAGCGATAAGAAAATTTATGCATAGTTATCTTTCCGTTCACTTAAAGATATATGTAGAGTTATATTTTATATTACAATTTGTTAACATAATTACAATTTCTATTTCTTTAAAGAATCGTTGCTTTGGATGTCACTTTTTGAAGTACAATCATCATCAATTTGAACATCAATTTCTTAAAAATAATTTAAACATACAATGTATCCACAATTAGGACCAATTATGTTTTCCAAAACCAATTAATATTTATAAATCTTATAACATATTGCTTATTATTATTTTACCTGCCACTTACTTATTTGGATCTAAAAATGAAATTTGATTAATATTTAATTAGTTTTGGAAAATATAATTGGTTGTACTTGTGGATATATTGTACGTGCAGTGTTGCACTTATAAAAATATTTCATTGTTATTTATCAATAATATGTGTAAATTAATATTCATCAGTACTATGACATTAAATATAAACCTTTATTATTAATATAGTGCATGGTGCATGTAAAATTAATGAACATTATATTACACATTGGGTTGAGCGGTTGCTTCATTCAGTAACTAACAAGTATAAAAATTTATTGCAATGAAAATAGCTATTGATATTTCTCTAAAATTAAATTGCCTTATCTTTTAAAGCTCTCAATGATTGGATAAGTATCCTACAAGAAATGTTAAAAATGTAAAAATGTTTATGAAGGAGCTGGCTATTTGCAAATTATTATTTGTGGTACCTTCAGAATTATTAATTTTTCTTAAAATTCTTATTAATCCAAAATGTTCCTTACTTTTCAAAATTATTTATCTAAGAAAGATCACATAATTTGTAACAGTCGTTTCAGATTTTTATATTTTATTCAAAATAGAGAAATGGTGCTGCATTTGAATAAACTTGTAGCATTGATATTTTTATTGGGTGAGACACAATCACTGAAACACTGTTTAATATATATATTAAAAAAATTATAAAATATTATAACACAGCTTTTTTTTGGTAACAGAAAACAAATGCCTTCAAACAAAAATATTAATAAGATTCATAATCTACAATGTCAATACATACAAAGCCTAATATTAGTATGATTTGATAAAAATTGATGTTGAAGCTTTTCTTTTATGTATTGTCTAACAGTTCTCTCTAAACAAAAATCAACAGTATTCGCACATCATTGCAGGTCTGCGATGAGCTTAATAACAATACTGAATGGTAAAAATATTTTGGTGAAACATTCACCTTGTTCATCACTTACCGCTCCAAATTGTTTGGGGAAAGGTTTAGGTGTGAATGCAAAAAGTGAATTTTTAAGGACATTCTGCCCACCTCGCCATGTTATTTATAGTTTTATAATAAATCAATTATTACAGAAACGTCATCCTTATCGCTTCTGTTACACAAAAACAAAAAAAAGCTTTAGATGATGACTAAATAGTTAACATTGGATTTGTAGATTTAGAATCAAATATTGGATTTTTCAACTCTTGCGTAATTTGCGGCCCGATAAAACCGATTTCTTCCACATTTTCTTCACTTAATTTCGGAAACATTTTCCACAAATTCCTGAAACACTGGTCTTTCTTATTAAGAGCTTTAACAGGTTTAACAGATAAGTTATTTAACAGATTAATTATTTAAGGGGACTTAGTACCTTTGCACCTTCAAAAATTCGATTTTTCAAATTTGTTTTCAAAAAATAGCGTGGAATGTTAGAAGCATTTTAAAGCAAACCGCGTCAAAATCCGACAATTATTACACCCTGTGTAACAAAAAATGTAAATGTCTAAAGTGACTTGTTCTATGTAATGCAATGTAATGTCTTTTTCTGAGTTTGTTATTTTCACACTTTCCCACAGGATTAAAAAAAATCTTTTGCATGTAGAGCTTTAAATTTTTGTTTAAGTGTTGTACTTGTTGATCTTTATTCTTTGAAACCTCAATTTTGTTAATAGGATGATTAGGTTTTATTTTATAACATAATACATGGAAAAAAAGTTACTGAATACAAACTGGATAATTTTTCAATCTTTCAATTTTTTTAATGTAAGATAAATTTAAAATTTGAGGATTACAGAATAAGGTCATTATTTAGCTTCAATTTGGTATACGAATTATGATTCTACTGTACATCTTTCAAATGTTATCTTGTGGGTAACATAAGGTAAGCTAATTTATTTTTAAAATTTTTGTACGCATATTTCAGGTTGTATAAGAAAATATATTAATTTAATAGCAAAACTTGACCCAACATTTTAAACTATACACTTTATTACGCAAACTAGCAAAGTTTCATATTGAAATGAGCAAAAATTGTTGTTTTATGAAGAATAGAAAAAAGTTTGTCAAAACGTTCTACTTTTTATTTCGAAAGTTACTAAGTCCCCTAAAGAATTCTAATTTGATATGAAGTAGAGGAAAAAATATTACATCCGACTCAGCAAAAGGAGCAATTAACACTTTCCTTCCTTCAATCACATATGATTTCTTAAGAGGCTATTTCTTTATTTTGTAGCGATTTGTTTATTTATTTGATATCGACTATTCGGCAAGAAAAATAATTTTGTGGAAGTACATTGTTAACCAGCCGGAAGGGCAACAACTTTTAAATAACTGCAAATGGGCCACTCATGATCTTTACATTTGACTCCTATCAGCTGTAAGGATATTGTACTTTGGCAATAATTGCTTCAAAGGTTCACTAATCGCCGCAAGATAAACCAATTAAGAATGAAGAAAGACAAAATGAGTAAAACAATTAGAGAAATGAACAAAATGCCTGAAACTATACATGGTTAAAAAAGCCATATTGTTTTAATCAAATTATTGTGTGAGTATCTAGTGATCGTTAATGTAATGGTTTTTGACTACTTAATTAATCTAAATATAAAATTAAAGTACTAATGTTATTTATTTCACCATTATAATAATTCATTTTATCATTATGATGTATTTTAAAATAATATTTTTGAAATATATTGGAAAACTTACTAGAAAGGATATTTTTGAAGGCTATTTCAGAGTATATTTCTATATTAATGAGGATATTTCATCATTTTATCTGTTTGTTTTAATTACTTTGAATACTTAATGAATCATATGATAAAATAAGTAGGTGCTTACATTATTCATGAAATATGTTAACTTTTTTCCACTATTTGCCTTCGCAACCGAACATACTAAATTTATTTTAGTAATTTTCTGCATTAATTACATTTACTTACTGAGATGACTAATATTTTTATGCAGAAGCACGCACCAGAAAATAATTATTAATATTTCTTCAAATAACTGAGTATGTCTTATAAAAATTTGATCAAACTATGCGTACGTTTTCTTCCACATGGATGTTATATTTAAATAAATTTACTTAAGAATTTAAACTTTATAAGGAAAGCAAATGCGTAAAATGTAACAATATTTAGAGCTAATATTATATGTTAAATATCTAACAGATTTAATTTATTTATCGATTAAAAAAGAATACTTAATCTACCTACCAAAGACCAAATTGAAAATAATTGTATTAAAAGTAGCACTTCATTTTGCCACTTGAATACAAGCTTTATTTATTCTTTGTTATTCAGAAGAATAATATTTTTTTGTGCTCTCTTATCTTAAATTATGGCTTAATAAATTAAAATGTCTCGTTATAATAAAGACAGAATGCAACTTATCATTTCAAAAGTAAGTTTCTGAACTGAATTTTGAATATATTAAATAAATAGATGTTGGCTAAGAGATCAATGATTTAGCTTATATTGTGTAATATCGAATATTTGACTTGTTCTGTAGTACGTAAATGTATGTAATTTTTAGTACAATTTTATTATTATAAACTGTTTTGGTTATTTTGTTATTTACAGAATTCAAAAAGGTGATTTTATTTCAAATAGCAAAATCCGTATTTGTAAGAAAAATGTTATTTTTGTACATATAAATGCACCTCTTCTCTGAATATCATATGATGAATCAAAATATATTTATCTCATTAAATTTTAAGTTAAAATAAATACTATATTATACTTTCAAAGTTATTGAATAGATAAAAATGATTCAATTAATCATTACATTTATGAGCAGGTAATAATTAATCTCAAACAATTTTTCGCTTAAGTCAGACAAAAAAAAATCCCTAAATTAATCCTTTTATTTCTCCGTAATCTCTAAGAGTGAAACTTCTTTAATGCATAGTCATTTATTAATATTTAACAGTACCTACGACGCACATAGATCTTCTCATCATACAATTCAATAAAATTTTACGAAAGAAATCTTTCCAACTTTCACTTAAATAGGCATCAAAACGTTTATGTTCAAGAAAAGTAATTACATGAAAACCTCTTTCCTATAATTTTTCTAAAACTCGTCAGAAACACTTCTAAAAATCACTCAACGTTTATTCATACACATTATTTATTCTTCTAATTAGATGCTTTCGTAAAATTAATCTTCGAGGGTTTCCCCTAATGAAGGAAAAATTCGTTTAATTCCAGTGCCATTGAACAAATTGCTTCACTGTCAGTATGTTGCTGTTAATCTGCCATCTTTAATCGTTTTCGCGCATTTGCTTAAACTTGGAAGGAAATCTAGAATTAATTACTTCATGACGTCACCTCACGTCATATCCTAGGATTTAAGCGCTCCAATCACATCTGACCACACAAACGGGTGCGTATCTTAAGAATGCTGTTTATTTTTCATTGGACACAAAGAAAATGAGTTTTGCAAGCGGCAGTCTATGGGGAATTGGAGGAACTGCAGTAATTACCAAGTAGACGACTTAGACGAGTCGTATTTGATGGAAGAGGAAAAGAATTATGAAGGATTTACTCGTGGGAAATGAGAAATGGATTGAGGCGAAGGAATGCATTAACATAGCGACATTTTTGCGAGAGCGACTCAATTAGTGTCCGTCTCTTCGAAAAGCAACAGCAGCGTTTATGTGACAGAATATAGTGATTTTTTGAGTGTCAAAATTGTTGTAATCCTAATTAAGAATAAAATTTAGTATTGAGGTAGTATTCGCGATGAATTAAATAAAATTACTTCTGCTTACTTTAAATGAAAAATTTAATTGATTCAAAAAAAAGAAAGATAAGGGGATGAGAAATTATTCAGAAATAAAAGAAAAAGGAAAACAATGTAAAAAAATTAAAAGTTTATTATGGTTTTGAAGTCAAAATATGTCATTAATATTGTGCTGTTTCTTTATTTGTATTAGGTTTATTAGGTTTCATATTCATTTATTAAGAATTTTTCTTTTAGAGTCGTTTTTTTCTAGTTAGAACTTTGTTCTGACTTTCAATTCAAAAGTTTTCCTCATCCATTATGTAATATTTCTAATGATTTTAGTTACTATTTTTTTAATGTTATAAATTATAGTCATTATTTATTATTTTTATCTACTTCAACAAATTATCAACTGTAAATCTTCTAATAGTTTTCGCGCTGAATGGCAATTAATAAGTACCCTTTTGCTCCGCTTTCAAAATTAACGATATTTAGTTTGCATTGTGAAAATATTAGTATCATATCATATGTAATACTACTTGAAACTTATATAATCCACAGTTTATATTTCTAAAACAAAAAATGAGTTATTTATAAACATTTTAATTGGCAATTAAATTTAAATGTTTACATAACATTTCACTGATTTGGTTTCATTTCAAATGATATATGTCATTATATATTATTTGAAATGAAATATTATGCAAGCGAAACCAAAATCATGCAAAATAAATCGATAAATTATAAGATAATTTAAAGTGATAATTTAAAATATGAATCGTCAACTACAATTGCAAAAGAACAAGATGCAAAACTTTAAGCGAAAACAACTCTTCAAGAAGTTCGGAATGACCCAAAATGATCACCTGAGCCAATTTTTCATTCCCCCCTCTGCATTGCCCCTCTGCTTTTGCTCTAAAAACTTTAATCCAGATCAACAGAAAAGTTCGAATTCACTGAAGAGGCAATCAGTACTCAGCAGAAATATAGTGGAACCAACCAGAACTGATCACCATCCATCATCGAACCAAAAAAGGAAATGGATTAGAGTGCCAAAAAGTGGTCATCAAATGAATAAGTCCAATCCATTATTTTAGCCTCCAGATCTTCCTAAAAGAGACCCCACGCCCTTCGCAGGCGGAAAACGGGGAACCAACCAAAGAAATCCAACTTCACGCCTTCTTTGATCACGAATCTATTTTACCGCAAATTATCATTTATTTAGTCCCCTGTTATAAACACTGCAATAACTCAGAAATATCCTACTGCGCAAAATATTTATTTAATTTAATTTTCAAAATTTCAATATTATTATTTATAGGTCAATTAGCAATCTGAAACTGAATAATGTTTGAGCACATGGAGAAATCATTGAATCCCCAGTACTCAAAAATCGCTTATTCTCAAACATGGTGCATGCACGAAGTAAACAGTACAGGTATAATAGGAATTTCTCTTGGATAATCCTCTCATCTTACTCGTGTCAATTTACACTTGTTAGTTTGAAGCTTTTTTTTTTGGGGGGGGGGAAACAGTACATAAAGAGTGTAATTAGATACTTTTATTGCTCAAGCAAAAAAATTACTAAAAGAAGGACATTTTCTCACCTACGAAACGAGTTCTTCAACGAAAGCCATGGAGAATTAAGCCAAATCAGTTGAAAGTTGATCGTCTAGTTATTTTTTTAAACGTTGAATGTATGCGGTTCTTTTTTCACTGAACTTTTTGGATTTCGTTTCTTCTTTATTTTCCCTCTTAGAATGCATTTTAAAAATATTCATTAGAACAGGTTTCTTAAACTTCCTATGTTTTTAATAGGGCTTCAAGTATTCAACGTTTACGAAGGAAGGAAACAAGTAATATAAAAAAATTAAGTTAATTCCTACTTAGGTCAACAAAGAAATTTTTTATTTTAGTTAATTTTTATTAAATAATTACAATTAATATAAATATGTATATACATGACAGAATCGCAATATTAAGTGGCAAAAGAAATTTTTATTCAGCGATCTACATAATTCGTCACTGATGGTATTTATTCCTAAATTTATATCCTGCTAAATATCTTATATAAGAGACATTTTTTTTTACTCACATAAAACTAAAATTAATTATTTGAAAATAAATAAAAAAAAGCATGCTTCGACGAGATTCTATGGCGACTCTCTACCAACTTTGCCATTGCAAGACAAATGACATAATAGAAGCATTGGCTTGTGTCTAAATTCATCCGGTAAATCAAATGGTTGGAATGCAGTTCAGTCCAACCACGCTGGGCGACAGGAATTATTTGGCGGTATTTTGCCACATTTGGCAACCATGGTCCGCTTCGAGGACTTAACGATCAGTCAAAAAAAAAATAATAATGCCAAGTTTGGCAATTTTTAAAACCTCGCAAAGTGATTAGGCTAAACTGCATTTTCACCAATTAAATTTAATTAATGAATTAATATTTGAAAAAAAAACTATTTTAACATCAAGTGTCATTCACTACAAGTTTAAAAAATGTATTTGAACTTGAGTGGATGAATAAAAAGTATTTTATTAACGATTGAAAATTTGAACAAGATATATATAGGGAGAGAGTGAGCTAGTAGTAGGAATTTATAAAAAGAAAAAGGTAAAATGATATAAATATTTTGTCATATGTAACTAATACTTTCAGAAATTCTGAGCATTGTAATTTCTGAGAGATATGAATTTGATCTATTACAGTTTTTAATTAAAAAAATGTGTTGTTAAATTCTTAAGTTTCAATGAAAAATATACTTATTTCCCTTTGAACCGCACTTTATTATCAGATTAAAGTGGATTAATCCTTGAACAGCAAAAACGGTGTGATCTTTATTTATAGTGCAAAAAAGACACTATAACATTGCATATAAAGCATAGTTAGGAATTGTAGAAAGTACTAAGTTGAAACATAGAAATTTTTTATTTTAAATATATTTTTGTACGGGAAATTATGGACGGAAGAGCTTCACAAAAGAAATATTTGAGAAATCCATCTGAGACAGAAGCAGCAGTTAGAAACAAAAAGCAAAAAATGACTCATACTATATTTTAGGAAATGAAGTCTACATTTTTCTGAAAAAGATTTCATAAGAAATTGTACGAGATATGCATGTGTAATTATGTCACTTATTAACTGGATTAATGCATAAAATGAAACTATTTTGCTACCCAATACGATTATATGCAAGACCAAAAAAATATTAATTTACAATGAGCAAGCTATTGTATATATATAAAAGAATCTATAAATTTCTCGCTCTATAAGAAAAAAAAACTCATTGTGAGTTTGAAAAGATATATTGCGAGAGCTAAACTATTATTATTATCTAACAGTATTGCAGTGTTCGGTTTATTATTCTAAAACTATATGAAATTTAAAACTTGGATTTTGATTTACGTATGAGTACACAGAATATGTAAGATCTATTGTTGTGCACTGCTTTGTTAGAATCGTTTGTAATATGCATAATTTGTACTAAGGAACAATGACATGAACCAATTTGGAAAGCATGTTATAGTATTAAAATGTGATTTATTACATACTGTATGTAGTTTTTACAAAATTATTTTAATTAAAACATTTAAGAATTAATGATTTATTAACGTCGCACTAAAAGCAATACGTGGGATATTGACGATGGACCTCGTAGTTTTGAACCTCGGTAAGTGCCGAGGACGACTCTTTAACTGGAATCCTCTCTCCTAATTTCCCCACCACGCCAAAAGGAAGACTTTAAACCTCAACAGATTTAAAATACATCACCTCCTGCTACATAGTAGGTTTTAGGGATATCTGGGCTTGGAACCTACGAATCGTCATAAACCGCCAGGCTCCAGTCAGAGACCATGACCACTAAAATATCCTGACTCTTAAGAATGAAATTTTAAGCAAGACTTTTTAAAGAAATGAACTGTTGATGCAAAAGTAATGTATTTTGTTCAAAATTCATTTAACATTTTTTTAATTATTATATAGGGTTTTCAATAATTGTACAAGATCTATGTAGAATAATGAGTTTGATATCCATAAAAATTTATTTGTTCTTGAGCTAAATATTTCTAATTACTCTTTGGTTAAGAATATCTAAAAAATAAAATAGTAATTCGAATTTGGTGTAAAGGCATAATATTGTTTTATCTATTAAGGAAACTTCATATGCACAGATTTACCTGATTTGTTTCTTAGAATAGATACGTTTGATAGAAATAATTTATGTGTTTCTCTCTCAATTTGGAGAATACGAGTGATACTTGAAATCCTTTAATTTCACTATCGAACTGAATTATACTTCTTTGAAATGCATGAATTTTTAGGCAATAAAATTTTAAAAAATGGGAAAATAATTGTGTGAATGTAAATATTATTATCTTCTCTTTTTTAAAACTTAGTTCATGTCAATTTATTCTTTACCAACTGAATATTTTCGAGCAAAATGTTTAGAAATGATACATGCAATACATAATTATTTATTATTACTTACAATTTAATCATTCGCATTCCCTTATAAGACAAATGCGCATTAACGTACAAGTTTAAATGAGATGTTATTAAATATTCTTCATTCTATAGAGTGAGAAAACAAATCACTTTCTTAAAATGAAAAATTTCGAGACACCACTTATTACTGTATTATTTTTAAGTATAATTTTCTCAAAAATAATTTATGTTTGTGAAATTCTTACTAACCATATTAATGAATGAGAGTAATAGGCTAGAATACATTTTATATTCTGTAATAAAGATTTAATAAGATCATTTCCATAAAATATATTGACTTTATTTTGAAGATATGACTTCCTGAAAATAAAATCCCAGCCTAACTTACTTTAGAAATTAGTTTTTTATTAACCAAAGGTCAATCCATTGAATTATCCGCTTCAAGTATTTTTCCTTGCTGTGAATTGCTCATATGTCTTTAAATTTCACAGCTTAATATTTTGTCACATGCCTGAGATAGAACATCCGGTGGGACTGCCGAAGGTGCTTTCAGCAAAACAGATACTGAAAGTTTTACCTTTATGTCGCTTTTACTCTGAATTAGAAACGAGGTGTCTGAAAAATCAAATAAAAAGCCAAAGCAGTGGTATAGAGGTGAGCAGAGGCAATCGAAATCAAAGAGAGAAAAATTCTATGACGACGATGACTCATGCTAGGCAAGTAGGAAGGGTGGGGGGTTCGGTGTAGCTGACATTCATACCTTCGATCAGAAAATAAGATTAGAGAAAAGCAATCTAATTTATTCCAGTGAAGTAGTGAAGTAAATACAACACAAAACCAAAATTGCAGCTAGAGAGAACTGAGTAACTGTATGATCGATTGTTTTATCAATGTCGCATTTACAAATTACACGATGGCTATTGGTGAATAATCTCGTAATTTTGAATACCTATCAAGTGACCAGGGCGACACCGCAGATATATTTCACTCTTAATACTTCCAAAACATGCCAAGAAGAGGTCTTGGGCCTCTACAAGCTTAATATACATCAACCCTTTTAAGTGACGGATTTTAACGGAATCGGGATGCGATACCTTGACTCGGCATAAACAACTTCAGGATCCCTCGGCAATCAAGACAAGTAATTATGTAAGAATATGATGAATAATTTAAACAAAACACATAATATTTGGTTCATCCAATATATGCAGTCAAGTTAAGTGTTACGAGACTTATATACTATTTTGTAGTTACATTAGCCTTTTTTCATGTTTCTTATTTTTGAAAAGGATTGTAGAATCGGCAAAATTGTCACTTCATCTTCAGATCTGAATCCAAAGGTGGATAATGTTGATAGCATTTGTGACGCTCCTGTATCGCTACTTAGGATCCGAACTATCGACACTTACTAAATGTCCATTTAAGAGAGAATGGGCTAAGACAAATGAAACCAATTTTATTTTAAGTAATTACTACTATGAATGTGGAATAGCTTACTAACTCGCAGCCTCAATCCAAGGTTGTAATTCAAAACACTATTTATCTCAATAACAAAAAAAAATGGATCTGAGTCAGGAACAATATTTATATACTGACTCTGAGTTAAATATCAGCTTTATTATCAGCAGTTAAATCTTAGCGTAACTTTTCTGCACTAATGTCGTGTGCACAACGGTATTATTGAGCTATAATTTCATAATATTAACACGTTCAATTTCTATATTTCATCACTTCTTATTCACTACACTTCTATTAACAAAACGCAATGCATACTTTACACACAGTTCATTCAAAAAAACTAGATTCTCAAATCCAATAACGGCATAAAATAGCCCAGAATTTTGTTGAAGGGGAAAAGACGCGAGAATCCATTACAAAATATAAATATAAAAATAATCACATTTTTCTTTTCTCTTTCGTTTTCAGGACAAATCATGAAATGTGACAAGACAAAATAAACGATGGTTTGTTATGGAATCAGGACTCAATATAAGGACTGAGAGAAAACAACGCCATTACCAGGCAGCTACCGCGATAAGTAATTTTGTAAGAATGTAAAGAATATTTTGAACACAATTTAAAATGCTATGAATTTTTGCTTTTTCTAATTCAAGACATGGCATTTGCGAATTTCGAAAATTAATTGTTAATCTTTCAAATGTCTCAAAAAATATAACAGTCTTTCCTTGAATAATTTCGTTTCCTAATTTAAGTAATGAAATAGAACAAACTTATGTTTACTTATAATATGGAGCAAAACACTATTCGATGAAAAAAAGAACATCATGGTAATGAAGCGTTTTTACTAACGTTTTACTTAAGAATATTATTCTATATTGAACTGATATATATTCTTCAAACGAACTATTATTCTGAGTGTAATATGTGTGAAATATATTGCCATCAAGTTATTACACTTGTTATGTTAAAATTTTATACAAGGATTTGACCAGAAAATTTATTTATCCGATTTTAATCATGTGAGTGGTAAGACTCATATTATACAGATAATGTCACTAATCTGGAATGCATAGGGTATATCCAAAAAAAAGTAGGTGCCAGGTTGCTCAATATGAAATCTAAAAATGAAAGTTTATCTGGTAAATGGAAACTCGCCCATTCTTTTATTGACAGAATTCAAAACTACTATGCATTGAATGAAATGAATTGCTGTTCGTAGTAAGGTAGACAATCGACTCAAATTTCAACAAAATGTTATTGCGACTTTGTACCTTTTTTCATCGAGTGGTAAGAAACCAATGTATGGGCAGGGCTCTATCGGATAGATGGTGTCATTATAAACGAGTCCTGCGGAAATACACGAAGAAAAATATCAGGTTTATTAAATGAAATACTAAATATGATTAAACCATTATGTTCTAAATAACTTCTGTCAAAGTGTCTTCATGGTAAGATGCAGAATGTCAATGAATGTTTTAATAGCATTATAATAGAAAAGAATAACGAAAAATGTTTTCGTGTGTTAAGACTTTAAAATTTAGTCGTTGGATGCTATTATACAGTCTAATTATGGGTAAAAGGACTGTGTTGACATTTTACAGAAACTCTTTATAACTCCAGGTTATTTTACTTTGAAATCATATAAACATCTGGACAATAGTGGAATTTCTTATGCCAAATGTCATTCAACACTAAATGTAAAGAAGCGTTGAAAAGTACTATGAGCTCTTCGGGAAAAAACTAGAAAGCAAAGAAGGTATTATTTATAAATCAGAGGCATTTTAAATATATTTTATAATGTCTATAATCGAAAATTGTATTTGAAAGTTAGATTTTTATATTACTCAAAATTAGTTTTCTTGACTTGTTTGCATATGACAAAGTAGATATCAGAAAAATTTATGAACCCAATTAATTTAAATTGCGCAAGTATTTCCTTTATATAACATTTAAGATCCCCTACGACTTTCATATTTGTACAATTGATACGTCTTTAATAACAAAGGTATAAATTATGTATTTTAATAACTCTTTTATTGTTCTCTGACTCGAAACACAATAAAAATTGTAGCTTTGCGATTTTCATCAGCAAAGTAGTACCATACCTAAAAGTTGTGATACATACGATAAAATTTACAGAATAATATTTTTGATTACTTTTTAGTTATGAGCATTATTCTATTCTATCTATAATCAATTTATGCACAATTTTCCCTTTTTCCATTCTAAAACTCTTTTTGAATTAAAAGCAGAATATTAAAAATGTTTTTCGTACTTTGACGTTATATTTCAGCATTAAAATATTTTGATATCAAATATCAATGTATTTAAAAAAAACAATGAATGTATCAATGTATTTAAAAAGAATTATCAAAACACTTTCTCCGAAAGTGTATTGATACCTTAACATTAGCTGAAGACAGCCATCAGTTTTTCTACATATTATTGTCAATTCATTACTAACTTTTCAAACATTTTATATCCCCGCTTGTAGTTTCTTTTCATGTAGATTATTACAGAACACATTTTCATCTTTCCTTATTCATTTATTGTTTATTAACGTCAACCTGAAAAGCAACAGGATGACTTTTGGAAACGAACCTCGTAATTCTCAACCTTTGCCAATTGATGAGGAAGACACCAGAGATGGCATTTCTAAATTTCACACCCCTCGAATTTGATTCGCATCAGTTCTTCTACACAACGAGTCTTTAGTGGTACTAGGTCTCGAACCTACATACAATTCGACAAAAATAATGAGCTCCTTAGCGTAATGATTTACTTTTCTGAGTTGAAAATGTTCGTTATTGACGCGCATTTACTAAATCACAATACGTAATTGTTTACCGATTTCCAAATGAGAAAAGCATCAAGTAATAACAAAAATAATCATACAAACAAAATAACATATTTTTATAGACAGTTCTTTATATTTTATTACTTCACGTTATTTTCAGTTAAATAGCTGAACTTTCGGTTATTTCAGCATTATTTTAACTATTATGTATTATTAATATTAAAATAACTGATTTATTATTATATTTGTATTTCTTATATATAAGTACTCTTTATATATATATATATATATATGTGTGTGTGTGTGTGTGTGTGTATGTCAGAGAGAGAGAGAGAGAGTGCGTGCGTGCATGCGTGAGTGTGCATGTGTGTGTTTGTCAACATGTAAGCGTTCGATTTTGTAACATGCTATATAAAAGAGCTACCCTGTTCTTATTCTGTTTATATGTTTTTATTTTAAGTCGGATGGCGAAATGAAAAGGAAACAAAATCGAATATTTTATTGGGTGTTCTTTATTTAGAGAACCACAAAATTACGTTTCTTTTCTCACAACTGCTCCCTAAATTCAATATTCAGACTAAATTATCTATGTATAAGATCCAATGCTATTGACAAATTGAATACAGGATCGGAAGAAAAACAAAATATATATGTATTCTGAAAGACGGAATAAAAGTTATGTTTTCAATAAACTGAGGAATTCATCAAAATGTCAATGGCAGAATGGAATAGTCTTGAGGTTTCGATTGAAACAAGAAATACAAAATTCAAATTCCATCACAAATGCTTATGAATATTAGATGTGTGAATTTAAAAAGTTCCCGACACGTATATAAACTTTTGCCATTCTCGATTGTCTGATAGCTTTGAAAAGCTGTAAAAGTTGGTTTTTTTTTTATATACGAATAAGAGATAGAAAAATGTATTCAAACATATATAACTAACAAGCTTGACAATAATTATCATTATTTTAATTTTTTTTAATGATACCAGCACATGAGGGGGGAAATTAAATACTAAATTTGAGACTTTTTCTTCTGTAACATCTTTGTTTTAAAAATGATTCATTGCACTTAGGATTTTTTTGTGTGTATCTAATAAGGATATTTATTCATTTTACTGAACGATAAAAATTTTTTTGGGTAAAAAGTATTTTTTCCCTTTCAGTTGAATGCGGACATGAATTTTCAGTATATGTACATTTACTCCTCATATAGAAATCAATGCACAAAATATAGTGCATTGATTTCTATATGAACTTCCTAATAATAATACTGCTACATATTTTCTCTAAGAAATCATAGAACTTCGTAATTTTGGAAATATTTTAATTTTCTTTTTTTCAAATAAAAATAGTTCTTAAAACTTTGTAATTAATTAGGAAAAAATTATTTTTATTCACTGAGTGCATTCGTATTGTTTATGAACCATAAAAATTTGGAACCATTTTGCATAACATATTTCTTTAATGATATTTAAATGCAAATATATCAGACAAATCGAGACTATATCCAAATAAAAATGAAAAGATCGTTTTGACGATAAAAAAATTATTTTTATCTAAGCTCTTCTAATAATTTGAAAAGATGCATGTATCACAAAAACAAGGTGTCTTAAATAAGGTATTCCAGAATTCCTCATATATATTCTGTTACCCCTAATGCTACTTAAGTTGCTTGAATATTTAGAGGGAAAGGTAATAAGTTAATTGCGCTTTAAATTAATGCAGTAATTTAGAGTTCATAAATTTGTTACTTGTTTGATACTCAGTTAAGTATAAAAAAATCAACAAATTGCAAAACAAATGCAATTACATTATTTATTAATTTGACATTGAGTACACTGTTATATTCATCAAAAGTGTTGTAATATTTTAACTTATCGCTTTCTTCATTTTGTAAAAAAAACGAGCTCCTTGAAATATTAATAATGAAAATTAAAAACATTTTATAACATTTTTGATGAAATTTGGAACAATCTAAGTGTAAATGCTTTAAATATTTTAAATTTTCCGATAGGGATATCTATTCAGGCGGATGAACTTCCATTATAAATTTGCTATTATAAAAAGTAATACTAAAAATAAATAATAAACAGAATAAATAATAAATAATAATAAGAAGAAAAAGTAATATAAGAAGTTAATATTAATCTAAGATAATGAATAGTAGGTACTTGAAGATTTTATAAATATAATTCATAATAAATTACTTAATATAAAATATTAATTAACATATTTAATTTCCAATTGCTGTAGCAATTTAATGAATATAATGTAATTCTGATTCATATTTAAATATATAATAATGTAACACAATACAAAAATTGTGTCATGTATTTTTTTAGATTTTACATCTCTTCCTGGTATAGAATAAATCTGCAATTTGTCACAGCAAGAATGGAGTAAACAAACATTGTTGAGTCATTTAATATCATTGTCTTCACCTGCTAAACAATGACATGATTATCAGAATCTTGAGTTTCCCTAGACCTCCCGCGGATATTTTTCTGAAACAAATCGTGTGTTTTCCCCATTTTTGCTAGTTGGAAAGTATATAAATAACGGAGGAAGAACACTGTTTTACAAAATTGCTTCTCTGAGAAATAATAACAGATTCAGCACTAAAGGAGACATTATGGGTAAGTGCGATTATTCAATTTATTTTCAAATATGTTAGTATCCCAGGTATCACAACTTATTATTTTACATGGCAGAATGATTGTATATGGTTTGGATTTTCAAATGAGTTAGTTTGTAATATGGTCTATAAGCGAAGCTTCGTTCTGATTAACTGTTGAGTTTCCTTTCTGATTTCATGTTTGAGATCTCAGTTTCTTCCCTATCAAATGAAACGTTTTGGTAATTAAGTAAACTTTAAAAGTGGAGTGAATAGATATAATCAAATCGTATAAAAGCGACACAGAATTGAAAAGACTAATAAGGTTACGGAAATAGGAAGGGTGTTAATATTAAGATGACCAGACGTCCTCCTTTCAGGAGGATATTTTTTCCTTTTTGTAGGTTCTGTCCTTTCTCGAATAATGTCCTCTTTAATCTCCTCCTTTTCGATATTTTGAAACCAATCTATTAATATCTGTATTCAGAGATGTCGCGCCCAACTAAGCAAATGTTGAATAAAAGAACTTTTAGGATATTCAAAAGTTAAATGGCTCTCTCTAACATCTGCTACAGAGCGTATTTTACAATTATTTGAACTTCTTCGATCATTTTTTCTAAATTTAGACAAATGTTAAAAAATTCTTGAATATTTTTTTTCAAATATGACTTAACGGAGGTATTAATGTATTTTGTACATAATCAGGTATCTATTTTCCACAAAACGATTCAAACGATTGAAGGTGAACATATTTCAGCCACAAGAATTAGTCTTAACGATTTTGTCCTTCAATAAGAATCACGATTTGAAGAAAAATTTATTCCTTTAACAATTAAAAGAAAAGAAAATTGCCAAACTTAGAAGATTCAAACCTGGGCATAAAGGAAAAGTGCACCGAAGGAGTGCTGAAGTTTTATCAAACTTGTTTCCGATATATCAAGAATAATCTAAAACATATATCTCAGGAAATAACAGTTTTCAATTTGTTTTTTTGACTTCATCGCTGTTAAATTGGATAGATATTGAAAATTGTGCTGAGTTATATCGAAATAAATGCCTGATATTAAAATCGATGACAATTGTCTGTTTGAAGAAATTAGAAGGCTTATTGTATACTTAAATTCTGATAAATTAGAATAATGGGGAAATCAACATGTTGAAATTGATAAAAGATGAGTGAAAATATTTAACCATTTCAAAATTGAACACATTCCATATGAAAATTTAATTATAACTGTTGAATTTAAGTTGTGCTGCCCTGGAACTAATTTTGCAGTTGAAAGATGTTTTCCATTGGTAATGATTTTTGGACATGCAAGAAATCAAGTTTGAATATTGATATTTTAGCTACAGCACTTAAAGCAGCAGCACTTAATGTAAACATGAAGCAAATTCCTAATCGAATTTCGATACTAATGTATAGAAATTGATGTTTGACAAAACTTCATTCATTCAATGAAATACTTGGTTAGTTAAATACTCAAAAGGGATGTAAGCATACCCAGTGTAAGTAAGGTAATGAATTAATAATATGTTTCATTTATATACGCCAACTTTTTCTAAAATTTTCACCTATCCTTTTCATTGTTAAATTTTCTTTTTGTTCTCCTTTTCATTGTAATCAAAATAGTCATCTCATTAATATGATGTTGAATTGCAGATTGTTGTACTAGATTTGATGATATGTACAGACTCTGCTGTTCAACAAAAACAATTGAAGATGTTCAAACTTAGAAAAGTTGGTCTTTATTATAGAAGTAGTTAGGACTATTAAAGACATTGTTTGAAAGCATTCCTCTTTATATATTATTATCAATGTCATTGTATTTTGTAGTTAATTGACTAATTTAATTACCTTTGTCTGTGACTGAACTAAGTCAAACTTCAGGTCTCAGATTGATCAATAATTAAGATGACAAACGAGACGGCAATAGATATCAATACAAATTTCAGAGAAAGTGTGTGAAATAGTGCAAATCTTGCTAATGAGTACTTCTGTCTTTTACCTTATGGACACTTCAATTTTATGTATTTTTCATTATATCTCTGAAATATTTTTGATTGATAAAAATCTGGTGTAACGATAATTTTATAAATCAATAGATGCACTTATTTCAAGAAATTAAAATATGGAATTACTTGCATTTTGTAAATAACGAAACAACGTAAGCTAAGTTTTTTAATGTGTAACCATTTTACTTTTTGCGTCTGTTTGTTTCTAATATAGAATCTAATTTTTTACTATAGCTCTGATCGAATTTCTATGATAGTGCTTTTTTCAAAGTGCTTTAATAGACCTGACGCAGTTATTTGTGATTTTTCTCTTTCTTAAACCAGGACTTTACATCCCTTTGAAAGGAATAATGTACAATTTCTTTCCAACCAAAGTGAAAACGATTAAGTAAATTGTATGAAGAAACAAAAGAAAGATTGAAAAAGGATATATAAATGAAATTATTTTGAAAGAAATGATGTAGATAGAAATAACGTGACTAGTTCTCAAAATCTAATTTGATTTGAAACCTTTATAGTTTTGTGAAATGACTTATTTTAAGTATTAAGATAAGAACTGAGCTAATAGCTATGCTGCCACTGAGTGAATTGTTGGGCAAAAGAATTTAATAGTTTATTCCAATTTAATGTTAAGAAATTCGGATTCGAGAGAGCTGCAATGGGTATTCTTCAGTGATACTAACAGTAAAAGCTTTGATTTGTTCTACTTAATTAATACTATATGGTTAATTATAGTTCAATAATTATTAAGTTAAATATACATACAGTAGATTAACAAAAAAGGCAGGCCATAAAATGTTATACTATCTTTTTTTTTGAGTGTCTTTCAAATCTTCTAGTATATGCTAACGTAATTTTTAAAGCTTGTTTCAAACCAATGTATTAACCCTTTTGAAAATATCAGATTTTAACAGCAATATATGTAAGTGGCACGCTTTTATCTTGTTTCTGGAATTTTTCATTGTTATGGGTTATTGATTTAGAGTATTACTCTTGAGCTAATACAGTTTATTCTGTTATCTTTATGTAAAATTGGAAATTTCTTGATCAAATTTTGGCTTTAAAGGGGTTTGGTAATATTGAGAATTTAATTATAATCAAACCTGACATTCTTCTCAGTTTTAATCCTAATGTGGAAAGGTGTAAATCTTTGACGGAATCATTTTGAAAGTTTTTCTTTAGAATATGTAGATATATTTTAATGTTATATTTCAATATAAATGCAAACAAATCGATTATTTTTGAGAAATTACTTAATAAACCATAATTTATCAATTATCATTACAAACTTATAGTTAGAAGAGTATTTAGAGGATTTTTAAAATATCTTCCGATTGACTTCCTTTTAATCTGTTTCAAAAAACACATGAGGACTTGAGGAAAAAAAATTTACCTCTATGTACATAATTATTTATTTACAGCTTGAGTATAACTTTCCTGGTATCATTGTAATTATTTTTTGGTAGAAAAACTTTCTTTTAAAATTCTGAAATTGGATTTGAAAACAGCCATGATAATATGGATTTCAAAGAGTTTTATTTTTGTCCTTTCGTACATTCCTGGCTAGTCTATGTTTTTTCTTTAATCTACTGTGTATTGTAGAACTTCTTCTTCCAAATAATATAACTGCTTCAATATGTTACAATTCTATGGCCCAAATACTTTCACAAAGTTATACAACATGTCTGGTTTCAATTAAGATTTTTTTTTAAAATTAAAAGTACATTTTGTTTTATAGTTTAAGAAAGTTAGTACAACGAATTTCCTCTACATATTTTAAACGAAAATTCAAACTTGAGAGAAAAATATTTTAAATCATTTCCATAATGGTAAAAACAATCTTATATTCAGAAAATGAAAACAATATTAAAATTGTGCATCTAACCTTCGTTAGGCAGAGTCTTATAAACTCACTTCAAGGTCAGTAACACCGTGAGTAACAATAAATAAACAGTGAGTTAATTATTTCATTGAATGCAAGAATTACCAAAATCGATAGTGCACATAACTGGTACCTTAGAATGTCTTTTCAAGCCCTGCATCTAAGTAATACTATAAATTTCATACCTAACAACTGACTAACGGGGTAATGAGTCAGTACTGAAACTTGCAAGTATTGATCCGACTAAATCATTCTTTCGACCAAAACGTGAGTAATAATATCATTCTTTTTTTTTTGGTGAAAAACACACTCATTCTGTTCAACGTCACGGATTTTCTCTCCTATCATTGAGAGGCGCGCTTTAGTGGTCATAACGCGAACTTGTAAGAAGCGTTAAATTCATCTTGACATGAGTTTGGTTTCAGGCCATCAACTCACCATGTAGCGAGTCTGGATAACCGTTATTTTAGACTCTCAAGTCCTTTCATTGGCGAGTAGCAATTTTGAAAGGCACTGCCTTAGTGCTGTCCCTATCAATGACAACAAAATTCAAAATTATGGTGTTTCTAATAGTTCACGTGTTTCTATTCAGAGCGATGTTAATAAAATCAAAATCTTATTATTAAGATGTCGCCTTCGTCATTTGACAAGACGTCGCAAAGCTCTTTGTCGTTACTTCATCAAGACTTTAATTACTGAACAAATTGCTTTACATAACCGTTATTTCCTCCAACATCAATAATCTCCCATTTTTATTTACATTAATTTTGATTATGAAAACTATTTCATATGATTAACAATGAGTTCTCTAATAAAACAGTCGGATTAGAATGTCCATAATGTCAATTGAAGAAATGGAGTACCTCTTACAAAAATATATAAATTTCATCGTATAATTTTTCCAATACTTCTAAAACCGAGACATTATTCCAATACTATAAAGAACAAAACTTATTTTATAACCCCTCTTTTCAAGAAGTTATCTTCAGAGGTAAGTGCATATTTTAAATATATAATCTAAACCTTGAACTTTTCAGTTTTCTGGCTTAAATATATTTATTTTTTACTAAAATATCGTGAGATGCATACTTGGTATTATATATGCCTTCCATCAACTTCAAGAATATACTCTGTTTGGACCGAAGTTGAAGGCTGTAGAACAACTTTTACACTTTTATATAATAAGAGACGTACAAGCACAACTGAATTTGAAATAGGGGAAAAGTCCTGTAGAGCTTTTTCCAGAGATCCTAAGTTCTTCAACAACAGTAGGCTCTAACCATTTGAGGAACATCTTCATGTGGATCCTTTTCTGAAGCTCATGTACAAATTTCACAATTACTGGGTAGCCTTTAACAAAAACTGAAGTAGTATGAATTTTGTTGTATTTATGAAATCTTAGTAGTATGATTGAGAAAATTCAAAGTTTTAATAATTTTACTATCTTAACATAATTTTTTTTCTACTAAATTATTATTTTTCTTTATTATAAATGTTGAACTTTCTCTTATAACAAGTATCGCCATTAAACTTTATAACGATTCAATCATATTACCAGACATAGAGCAAAAAAACTTTTTTAAGCTTGTAATTTGAATGTATAACCATTAAATGCCAGCCCTTTTTGCTTTATAGGAATAAAATAAAATTTAAAAAGTAATGTTTCTGTGTATAAATTCGTAGCAATTCTAAGAAAATGTTCAATTTCTAAGAATCATTAATGCTGAACTTAATTATTCTTATAAACGAGTATTGAAATTACATTCGTGAGAAGATGAATAAATATTCTGAATGGAAAATAAATTGTATGTCATGAAGCTTACATTTAGAAATAATTGGAATGTATAATCGTGTGTTGATGTATTTATCAATGCAAAAAAGTGTGGGGAAGAAACTGTGCTATTTGAAAATATATATTATTGTTTTTGACAAATAGCTTCGTAATTAATAAGAAAATTACCTTTCTATTATTAATATACTGCTGTTTGTAGAAAATGCAACACCATGAAAGAATCATCAGAATCAAATGAAATTTAATGCAGAAACGACTTGTACTGATACAAATAAATGATGAAATTTTCAAAACAAAAGAAACAAATTAAGCGTCCGAAATCAGTATTTGGTGCAGCCACCATGCGCTGCAATAAGTGCTGCTATACGACGTGGCATGGAGTCAAACAGATGTTGAATATCTGCTTGAGGAAGAGAATTCCATATCGCTTGTATGCGCAACCAAAGTTCGTCTTTGGAAACTGCAGGACGCGGATCACGAGCGAGACGCCGACCAACCATATCCCACACGTGCTCAATAGGCGACATATCCGGTGAATAAGCAGGCCAAGGAAGAAGTTGAATGCGTTGTGCTGAACAGAAGTCTCGAACAGTCCGCGCAACATGTGGGCGTGCATTATCCTGCTGAAAGATAGCTCCAGGGATGCCTTGAAGGAAAGGAACGACTTCGGGCTGTAGCACTTCACGGACGTACCTGTTGCTATTGAGATTACCCTCAATTCGTATCAAATTGGATCGTCCATGATACGAAATCGCACCCCAGACCATAACTCCGGGTGTTCGACCACTATGTCGTTCAATAATACACTCAGGAAGGCAGCGTTGACCGGCATAACGTCTAACACGAACACGGCCATCATGGGTCCACAAATTGAAGCGTGATTCATCTGAAAAGACAACTTGGTGCCAATCAGCTCGCCTGTCTCTGTGCTCAAGAGCCCACTGCCGACGCAGCCGTCGATGATTCGCCGTGAGGGGAATCCTGTATAAAGGCACCCTTGCACGCAATCCACGGCGCAGCAGACGACGACGAATTGACGAAGCCGACAATTGTACACCTGTAGCAGTAGACCAACGTGCTGCCAGCTGCCTGGAGGAAGCTGTGCGATCATTCACCGCCATGCGGAGCAGGTGTCGATCATCGCGCTCTGACGTCACCTTCTGTCGTCCAGTGCCTGTTTTTCGAGTTGTTCGGTGCTCGTCGGTCCACTGCTTCCAAACTCGCATCACTGTGGAACTGTTCCGCTGCATACGAGCTGCTATTGCGCGATAGGAAAATCCTCCTTCTCGAAGGCCGATTATCCTCCCTCGTTCAAACTCCGTAAGTTGCTTGAATTTCTTATTCTTCCGTCGTGGAGGCATACTCAGGTCTCACTAAACGTTTGCCACTAACAAATAATCATAGACTCTTTTCAACGTCCCGCTACAGCACTTTATTTATACGCTTTCAGCATCAATTCAGAGGGCGCTGCGCGCGCCGCGCACGCGCGATGGCTCTGAAACTTTATTAATTTGCATAATATCCTATAATTGACATTTGCTGCGAATTTCATTTGATTCTGATGATTCCTTCATGGTGTTGCATTTTCTACAAACAGCAGTTTAAAATTATTCCAAATACAAAAAGTATAAATGTTATATTATATAAATAGTATATATTGAGAAATTAATAATCTTCAATAAAAAAAATACAAAATTAAATTGAATTAGAATTCGAAAATTTTTTAATATCATAAATTATTTTCATCGATGTTAATTAAAATGTACACAGAATTTTTGCTTCTTGTGAGGAAAAATAACACACATTCGTTCACTGCGTTAATTTTCGTTAATAGCTTTGAAAAACTCAATATAACAATATTTAAGACTCGTTTATCTCAACAAAATCAATAAATCTTGTAAGATAATCAAGATAATTAAGAAATGTTACAAACTGAAAGAAAATTTAACTAAAATTAAATTAACTCAGGGAATTTTATTCCTTATTCGGAATACTTATCTGTATCTCGATAAAGGAGAAAGAATTTCAAGCTATGTGGGAAAAATTAATTTTTCAATTATTATTAAAAATCTCTTGAGAAAGGATGGAATAAAAGGTAGTTTTAATATACAATAAAATTATATTGAAGACATGGGGACAATATAGATTATTTTAAGATGCTCATCGAAGAATATTTCATCCTGACTCTTTTAATAATTATTGTTCTGAAAAATGTGTTAAAAATAAGTCTGAGTAAAGCTGTTTTTCTATAAAAAATATAAGATATCTGCTTCTTAGACAATTTTATCTACCATTCTATTAAGATTGCGAGAAATAGCTATTAAATAACAAAACTGACGTTGCTACAGAAGAAGTACACATGCTTCAAACGCCAGCAACCCACAGTTGTTTAACGTGAAGCCTTCATTTCGAGGGCAGTGCCATCTCGTTTCTGTAAGAAACTCCGAATACCTGTAGCCTTCATTTTCATTTGACATATTTTCCTTGTTTCGACGGAAAAAGGATAAGTGAGCAATGAATTGTAATTCAATTTCACATGTAACTTAAAAAAACAGTACTGAAACTTATAATTTATTGAAAGAAGTGTATGGCAATGAATGTGCATCGCGTATTCGTGTTTTTGAGTGATTTCAGCGTTTTCATGATGGCGAATAAGGTGTTGAGAATTATTCACACCCTGGACGCCCTCCCACGTAAGAATTGGATGACAATATCGGAACAATCGGTATTTGGTTTGATCTGACCATCGGTTAAGCAGTCGTACAATTGGTGATGCTGTAGGAATTGATAAAGAATCGGTACGGTAAATTTTTCCACGAAGAGAATGCGACGGCTCATTTGACATTGTCTGTCTTGTGGTTTGAGGCTAAGTGCAGTGTCTTAGTGTTAGGTCATACACCTTATTCACCGAATCTTGCACTATGTGACTTCTATCTGTTTTATAAGGCGAAATCTGCATTAAAATTAACGAGGTTTGATTCCGTTGAAATTAGAAAGATAAAGTGGCGTGTTCTGAAGCAGCTGATAGAAGATGATTTCCAGCACTCTTTCGAACACTGGAAGATTCGCATGGAACATTCTAGGGATAGAAGATAAGTGTGTATTATACGTGATACTAAATAAATATTATGACACCAAAATAAAAAGTTTAGCTGCATCAGTTTTGTTATATAATAGCTTCAAAATCTTTATAAATCACATTTAAAAATATTTAATTCGAGGAACATTATTTATTATTCTAAATATTCAACTGAATACAATGGTAGTTCAAAAAGTACCAGTGTTAGGAGCCGTAGATGGGAATAAAGTAACTGTATTGTCTATTCATTGTAGTATTGTCTATTCATAATTTTTATTTAATTTTTTTGAAAATCAAAACACCTTTCGAGAGCCAAAAATTCATCAATTTATTTTTTGGTGAATAAGACGGACTTTCCTTATTTGAAATTGATTTACCAAAGACAACCCATTGTTTTGACTGTTGCTTAGTTTATGGTGCATTATGAGAGATCCAGGATACATTGACAATGATATGTTGACGTAAATTAGCAATGACAGCACAATGCGGGAGTAATCAAATCTAACCTATGAATTAGTATTTAATTTGTTGCCTCTAAATCGCTTTTTAACATATCAACACACAATGGCAATTTGCTTTAGCATTGACATCTGTTGTCACACGCAGAACCTTTTTAAGACAACATTCGTATTTGTTTCTAAATTTCTAAGATTATCTCCTTAAATATCAAGTTTATTCTGTTGTTAATGGAAAGTCAGTAAGAATATGATAGAAGTTATAAAAGTCTTAACATCACATACAAATTGTAAAACAGTATATAAAATCTGTGGCAGCAACATATTCATTTCTTTTTATAATAGATATTCATGTTTTCTTATAATCCATTCATGTTCCGTATAACCTTTTTGCAATTTTTTATAAGTTTTTTTTTTATTTTCCTTCTTACACAAATGCTAATTTTTTTTTCTTTTCCACAGCAGCAGCGAAGACTGTTTATTTGCTTGCAATTGTTGCTATTTTCATCATTGCCTTTGGTAAATTATCTTCTATATTAATGATTATTTTATTAATTCTATATCCATACTTCAGAACTTTGTCTACAACTTGTATTCCTTAAAAAAATTATTAACTTAGTATTTCATCTAGAGTTAAATAATTAAAGTAATACTATGTAACAATTACAATGGATGTTAAAAATATATATGCAAGCGATATAATACATTGGGTGCAAGCCAATGATTGTCTAATATAAAAGAAAAGTAAGTTGTTTTGTAGCCCTTTTTTTACTATTTAAAGTATATTCCTCATTAATCACATAAATTAATATACTTGATCAACATACTTGTAAAATTTTTTAAAAAAATTTAGTTTTGTCTTCCCACAATAAAAATAACGATAAGGATTTATGATGTTCACTGAGAAAAATATTGAGAATCTATTTTTAAAACTTTTCTCGAAGATAAAGATCAATTATTAGATTTTGATAAGGCTCTCGTAAATTGAGTTAAAGCAACAGATGCAGTGTACGACCAGGTTGAAGTCATTTTGTGTGTTTGTTGTTTTGATGATTCCTCATAGATAATATTCCATGTTAGTCATAGTACTTGTAATGTTTTTAAAACTGTTGGAAAATGTTTCTCAATTTTATTAATAAGCCTTGTCATCACAAAATGAATATATGAATTAGATTTTATGATAAAATAATAAAAAAATAATAATAAAGTTATTGAAGTTTGCCCGTGAAAGTTATTGAAAACCTATTTTAAAATCTTTTGACGAAATGATAAAATTCATTGAATAGATTTACGATAATGCCTCCACATAATTGATTTAAAAAGACAAGTAAACTATTCGCCTAGAACGAAATTATTTTGTATATGGGTATGTATGGCGATCCCTCAGATATTCCTCATTGATTGTGCACTTGCAGTGTTTTTAAAATTATTATGTCTTCCAGGAACGTATTTTTAATTCTATTAAGAAGTATTGTCATCACACAATGAAAGAACAATTGGATTTTGTGATGAAGCCCGTGAAAAGTATTCAAAAACCTATTTTATAAATGACAGAATTCATTCTGAAGATTTATGACATTATCGACATAAACTGAGTTAAAGCAATATATGCAGTGTATGTAAAAGTTGACGTTATTTTAAATATGTGCGTGTTTGGTGATGAGATTAAAATTTTCTCTTAATGGTTTCAAAAAGTAACGATACTCCCCCCCCAATAAAATTACAAAATCGCCAAAACCTGGCGAAAAGATTCCTAATTCCGTGTCCAGATGTATACATCATTTACGTAGTGTTCAATTGTATTACAGTTACTATGGACTTCAAAATGGAAATTATGGCGTGTATGGTAATTTTTGCTACACATATTATAGTTGTTTCTAGACTACAAAATCAGATAAAAGTTTGTAAAATAATAATCTTTATTCTAATCGAAAATAATTGCTTTTTCATTTGAGTACTAGTGCAGTAATAGGTGGCTAGATTATAACATTTACTAAAGAATGAAAAGCGACCTTATTTTATTAATGCTTTGGATAAGTTCTTCTGGCAAACAAGAATTTTAATAGTATTCCACCATTTTCTTTATTCAAAAAATGCATTACTACAAATTCCTTTAAATACTTTTATCTGGATTTTAAAATAAATTCATCTTAAATATATGTTGTTTTCTTACAGTAAAATAAACTCAAACAGTTTTGTCAAATAACTTGAAGTAAAATGATTCGAACCCATAACGACAAAAGAAAAATAGGTGTTTTTTTGTAAGGCTTGGAAAAACTGAAGAACAATGAAAATAAATACATTGATCAAGAAGGAATATACTTGGAAAAAATAGAACATCATTACAAAACGAATCTACTAGTTCTCTATAGAAGCTCCCTGAGATACTTTTTTACATCATATCTTGTATTTATCTCCTTATATTGTGTAATATGTTCCAAACGCAAAAAAATCTGAGTTGAAAACATAAATCCTGTAACACATGAAAATCTATATGCTCCAGTAAAATTATTTTCTCTACCTCTTATCGAACCCTCAGAAATGTTTAAAGAGCTCATTTCTTAAATAACATTCATTCTTGACGTTAAAATTCACAAAGTGAAATCCAAAAGGATTATGAAAATTTGATAATTTCTTATACACATACATTTTAATTCTTTTTTTCAAAATATAAGGATCATAATATAGACTTTTACATCTTTGTTTTGCCTTTTAGATTCTACGCATTCCCTCAGAAAGTAATTTTTGAATTAGTGATATACTATCTACTAAATGTATATTCATTTTCCTCTATTTGTTTGTAAATGTTCACTTTAAGACACGAAGGTAATCGAATGTATCGTCAGATGCAATATATTGTCTACAAACAAAAACAAGAATTGCTGAGGCGAGTATCGTTTCCTTAATGGAATTTCAATAAAAATCTTTTTTCTTAAAAATTATAAAAATTTATTTCCTTAATACGCTAGTAGCTACCAAAATTTTCTCTTAATGTTTATTTTAGTTCAATAATATGTGTGTAATTTGACTGAAAAATAAGAGTATCAAATGAAATCGCAATTATTTCCCATAGATTAAGTTAATTTTCCTTACTGATACAAAAGCTACTGAATGCTAGTTTAATATTTAAATTAAATTAGATCTTTTTATAATCACAATGATAAAAAATTTTGGAAAGGCTGGCGCTTTATTTTACAGTTATTTCATTTTTAAACTTTTTTATAACTTTTATTTCATTTTCATAACAATTTTTAAAATCAAACTGAATTATATTTATTGAAGACATGAATATTAATCTTTTTACTCAAATATATATAATTTTTAACAATGTCGAAATCTTTTTGTTATTCCAAGTATTATTCTAATATAAATAAGAAACCGTGAACCTTTTTTTAAATGCAGACAAGAACTGTAAAGATTCGAAATCTGCTTAAAACGGAAAAAAATTCTCTTTGAATGCTTTCTTACTATTTCTGTAAATGAACCGCATCATAATACAATCATATTGATATAATGAGCATAAACTCAATAATTCAATTTTTGTTCTAATCTTGCGAATTGTTGTAGCTGCTTACAGAGTCGAAGCTTGTTACGGATGTCCTTTCAATGAATCCCAGTGCAACACTCACTGCAAATCAACAGGAAATAGTTATGGAAAATGCCAGAGTTTCATTGGATGGACTTGCGTCTGTTACAAGTAAACGTCTATCCCGAAGAACAGATATAATTACTGAATTTGTAGAACTGTGCAGCAGCCTAAAAATATGCTGCATTTGTAATCATTAAATTAGAATGGCTTGTAAGATAAATGTATTCTACAGGAAATAAATGATATTTTAAAAGAAATAAGATGTGTCAATTTGAAAAGTATAAGTGTATGCATTGCTCATTATTAAATAATTGAGAAAACGTAATTTTTCTAGTGAGGGACCCCTCGAAATAAGGGACACCTTTATTTAAGGAACAAAATTTCTGCCCCGTGGGTGTTCCTTGTTAGTAGGTACTACATTATATTGATCTATATATAATTATATTCCATGAAAATAATATATATATGCATGATGTAGCATATAATATATATAAGAGCAATAATTTCTTTTTTTAACAATAAACACAAGTAATAATGTCATAAAATAACAAAGTATTTAACATAAACAACATTATTTTTCTTTGTTTTTGCAAAAGTAATAGCATATTTTTCTTTAAAATTTAGCAACATATCTACAAAATTAATTATTTGGCTTTCGAAACAAATTTTCTCTTCAAATGGTAGAATTAGCAATTATTTTTACCATTTGTATGAGCTATATGACATACGCGCTTCAAGAGACTAATTTTTAAACAGTAAAAATTTAATAAATCATAACTTACAAGTAATTCCAGAATCAAGCAACCATACAGAATATTTATATATTTCTCTAGGGTTTTATACATCCTGGAATATATTAAATTAAGTTTTCCAAATAGGATGGACCGTTCAATTAGACAAGCTAATTAATTTCACGTCAAGTGGTTTAGCTGACTTATTGCGAAAGAATAATCCTTCTGCTCGAAAACTGTGAGTGAAAAATAAATTAACTAGCTAGAAGTGGGAATATGTATATATTCTAATCGATTGAGGTAATTCTAGAATCATTATTTAACTCACGAAAGCCAAGGCTTACTCTTCAAAAAAAAAAGAGATTCATTTCCTTTTATATAAATATTTAGTTTGAATGTTTTCTTTCTTGACAATGCAAAATATTCATATCGTAGCATTTGGAAACACATTTTTTCATTGTTTCTTTTTACTTTTGTCATGGAAATTATACTGTTCTAATTTTTAAACATTTTTTTATTTATCGGAACTTATTAATTTTCATGCCAATTAAATTATCATTTTTTTAATTTAATCATCTGATATAAAACTACTTTACAACTATTATTTTGATTTCTGTAATGGCTTTTGGTTAAAGATTAGAAATAAAACAATCCAATTTGGCAATTCACTAAAATGATTTTTAAATTATTCTATTATAAAACAAAAGATGTGTTGTACAAAAGATGATGATGACCTGGGTGTCAAAAATTAGAAAAAAAAAATGGGTTGATACAGGGATGTTGAAAACTGTATTGTAATTATTAACATGGAAAGAAATTTATCAGATTTCTATTATGAAATTAATTTGGATCTGATGATCAGACCAGTTTCAAATCCCTGTCTTAAGTATAGCTCAATGTAAGTTGTTATATTATAAAAAAAAAAAATTAAATTATTAGTAACGTTTGGTCATTAATTACTGAAGTGGTTTGATTAATAATGAACGTCACTCTTCAAAGCAAAACGATAGCCATTGGCCGAATTTCCAAGGGAATCGAGCTCACCCAAGGGGCTTAGAAATACAAACCGCCCCAATCCTCCGGAGACAATCACCCCCTCACTCAGCATTTATTTGCAGAAAGATTTTTTTACAAAATCAAAGGTAAATTATAACAGTACCATGTTGCAGCAAAGTTGAAAAGACAAGACATAATTTTGAAATTCAAAGGAAAATAAAAGCTAGGAATGTGTTTACAACGTACCTCGTAATTTTGAGCTTCGATCTAGTGACGAGGATGACATCTGACGTGGCACTTGCCTCTCTCAATTTTCACATTTTAACAACGGAAGGATATCAAGCCTCGACAGATTTTACGTGCCTCAGTCCAGGCTGCATGGTGCATCTTTAGTGGCATCATGGATCGAACCCTCGACTTGACGAAAACTGCCAGTCGTGGATCCGCGACCATGCCCACTAGGCTACCATAGCCATATTTAATGAATACTTCACAGTTGTTATTTTGAGAAACTAATAAAATGTTTTTTAGTTTTGTATATAATGAACATGATCATGCTGTATTGTGAACTACAGTTATTGTTTATTAACTTATATTGAAATGACTTAAAATGTCAAAAATATTAATAAATGAACCTACCTGTGTTTGTAGAGCACAAACATAATTGATGATTAATATCATTCGTTACGAATAGAAGCAATAATATACATTATCCTATTAATTAATATAAGCAAATTAATTTATGTACGGAAATAATTCCTTGTTCCTTTTACAGAAAAATAAAGTTGCTTAGTATAATGATAATTAAAGAAAAACCTTTAAAATTCAGTAACGTTTCTTCATCCAAGCCATTTAAGTGAATTGACTATATTTTGAAATAGTGATGAATTTCACAATTTAATTAAAATCCTTTAAAATATAAAATTATCTGCGCATATTAATGAAACAAAATAACATTACGTCTATTTATTTAGAGTTAAATAGCCGTCGTTTTTAACGGATAAGAAATGAACCAATTTTTAATCATATTAATGAAGTTTGCATACTTTAAAGTGAGAGAAAATTGAAAACTCTCTCTCATCGCGTATGCATCAAAAGTATATTCTACGTTCATGATTTGATCAAGGAACCCTAACACATCCCGAGGGCATGTGGAATGAGAAGTTTTCAATCTCTGCTTTTCGTTCGAGAAAACGAATACGGAATCTGAATCTTGTTTCAAACTCATCTAGCAGCCAAAATATTTTATTTCAGGAAGTTTATCTCTCTGTATAACAAACATACTATTCAAAATTCATTCTTTTGTAATGTAGAATTTCAACTGATGGTGCAAATTCCGTAAATACAATGTTGTGACGATAGCTTCGTTATCAATTTTGGTTTCTTAAAACATTTGATAGTGAAATAAATTATTTATATAAGATACATTTTAGATATTTTTCTCACTTTTTTGTGATAGCATACATTTTCTATAACAATATTTAAATCTGCCGAGGTGTCCTCCCGTGGCGTATTGTGGAAGTTTAGATAGGGATGTGAAAGCTCAGGTGTCGTCTCGATACATCAGAGAGGCTCAAAATTACAAGGTCATTGACAAAAAGCATTAGTGTTGCATTTTAGTGCAACGTTATTAACACTCCTCTTCTGTAACGCTATTCACGTTATGTAAAAATATACACATTGGAACATACTTTACTTTCATTAAAGATATGTATTGTTTTGTTAAAATGAATCAAGAAGAAAATCATTTGGAGAAAATTATATTAGTTTGAAAAAACAAAGAAAATATTTATTTTTATTCTTGGGCTATTAAATATGTTTTCTTACTGAAAATCCATATATCATGGCTCAAATCTTCTTAAAATATATTCGCGTACTTAATATAACAAGAAAAAGGATAAAATGTTTTTTTCTTCGGTTGTGTGTAAAATGTGAAAATATTATTAAAACTTGAAGGTACTTAGAAATTCCTATATATTTTTTTTATTTTAAAGGAAATATTCTAACCTCACCATTGGCATTATAAATAAAAGAAGGAAAAAAAGACTTAAACTGAGATACCCTCTCAGTGATTTATTTTGGAGTCATGTATGGCATTGTATCATTTAACATAGGTACATTTCAGCTATTTACTGACATATAATAACTGTTCCCAAGTTTTCTGTGTATGATGGTGTGATATGAATTACATATGTAAAACATTAAGAATATTTTTGGTATATATATATATATATCCTAAGCACAT
>BMAW01009420.1:0-28255 GCA_019974015.1 Nephila pilipes | reverse complement strand
GTGTGTGTGTGTGTGTGTGTGTGTGAAATCATCTGGCCTGTATAATTTGTAACTTTTACTAATGATAAGATGATAAAACTATAACCAGAGAAAACCAATGCAATCTACGCAAATAAAACAGTCAAATGTTTTGTATAAAACTCTTTGAGAACATGTGGAAATCTTTAATATTCTAAAAAAAATTAACTTCCGCTAGAATAAACAATACTTATTGGCACTGTATTGTCATGTATAAAAAAAACTCAAATGCATATAAAAAAATTTATAAGTAAGTCAACCGTTTTGTTTTACTAAAAGAGGTAAAAAAAGGAATTTTTTTTCACGTAACTATATTTTTTGAAGACGAAATTATGCAACTATATCAGACATTCGAAATATCAAATCACGCTCAAAGGTCTCATTAAAACAAACGGCTTTGTTTTTTCAGCTTTAAATTCTAGACAGCTGCATCTATTCAATTGTTATGTTGCTTTCTCAAGTCAGGTGAATTCATCAGAATAAATTGCAAGTATTTATAGCTCAGTATTGAAATACAAAGACGGTGGCAATGTTGAAAACGTAACTCTTTAGAGTAAAGGATTTAGAATATATTTCGCTCATAGTTAAAAACTTATTTTAAAGAAGGGGAAGTGTAGGAGAAGGTTATAATTTTTCAATTAACATTTTAATTTATTTGGCAAGTAATTTTCAAACATTTTAGCTAGAAATTGTTAGTTTTTCATACAGTTAATTGTAAATGCAATAGAGAAAATTTAGATGTGCGTGATACTTATCTGTTTGTAAATAAGAAATAGTTTTATTTGAAATCCAATGGTAATATCATTGCTCAAAAAATTAGATCATAAAAGTTTGTAACATAAATTAGAGGGACATAGTAGCCTATGAGCAACTTTTTTTTAATTAAATTTTTATAAGAAAAGGTTTTCATCCACCATATTTCAACATAAAATATGCATTCCAGAAAAAATAATAATAAAACTTCATTTTCAAACAACCAATAGTTTTATAATTTTTTATACATTAGGCAACAAAAAAACCGTGTATATCTAAGTTTGTGGGGTTTTTTGAAAGAGGTTATTTAGCTAAATCCTTACTCCTTGCATATAATTTTCAAACACACTATGTAAAATAATCATAAGAATTCTTAAGACTTACATTGGTTACAAAATATCTCTTGGAAATTTAAGTACAAACAGTCACGGAAAAAAACCATTAACTTTCAAAATAATATAGTTACAGCTATGAAATTTTGCACATGCAATTAGAAAGTCTAATAATTAAAGAAATGTAATATATTTCTATATTTTAATCATTTTTGGAGTACTGTATCCTCTTAATGATAAAGATTAAGAAGATTTATTATATATATCTACCAGGAGTCGCCATTAAATAATGAGACTGACACTGAAAAAATAGTTTGCTTTAAATTCATACATATTTACTTAATATCACCTTCAATATACACACCTCTTTCCCTACACCGCTTCTTGCGAACCTTCCATTGTTCAAAACAGAGCTGGAAGTCTTCTGTAAGTTCATTCAGGATGTGTACCGCTTTCCCTTTCACAGTCACAAACGACTCAAATCTGGTTCCTTTTAATGCAGATTTCCCCTTTAGAGATAGATAGAAGTTGCATGGCACAAGATCCGGCGAATAAGGTGGATGGTCTGACACTGGGATGCTGAAATTGGCTACAAACCTCTTGACAGACAGGAATGACTTGTTCTTCCACTATTCCGGTCGTTTTTTCCTTATTCTTTCACGGAATTCTGCAAAAACGTGAAGGTAGTAATGTTGATTAATAATTTGACCTTCAGGAACCCAGTTAAGGTACACAATTCCTTGAATATCAAAAAAGCAATCATCTTTACTTTGAATTTTGATTTGCTCATTCGAGCGTTTTTGGCTCTCGGTGAAGATAAGCTCTTCCAGAGTACGGATTGGCGCTTCGTTTCAGGATCATAAACAAAAAAGTACGATTCGTCCTTACTATCCATTACTATCCTTTCCAATAAGTTTGGGTCATTTCCAATGGCATGTACCATTGAAAATGCCAGTACAAACATTTTTGCGAGCATCTTGTTGTTCAAACATGAGAATTTTTAAACATAAAATTGGGCACCGTTTTGGCACACACTTTTTACATGTTAAAATTGTTATGTAAAATTTTCCGTAAGGATTCTTTGTCAATCCCTACTGTCTCATCAATCTCCTGAATACCTTACCGATGGTCAGATCGATCCAGATTACCTATTTTTCGATATTGTCGACAGTTTTTGACGTAGAAGGATGACTCTGACGTGAAGCATCTTCAACGTCTTCTCGTCCATCTTGAAAACGCTTAAACCACTCAAAAACACCTACAAGCAATGAACATTATTTGCCATACACTTCTTTCTGTAAATTATAAGTTTCAGTAGCGGTTTTTCCAAGTTTCATGTGAAATTTCACAATTCTTTGCTTTCTTGTTACACTTATTAGTTTTCCAGCGAAACAAAAAAAAATAAGTCTAATTGGATTGAAGGTTACGTGTATACGGATTTGTTTACAGAAGCGAAAGGCACTGCATTCGAAAAAGAAGGCTTCACGCTAAACAGCAGTCAGTTGCTGGAGTTTGGCACATGCTACTTCTTCTGCAACAGCGTCAGTCTTCTTATTTAATAGCCACACCTCACACGTTATATCTAAAAAAAATATTTTGAAATACCGAAGTTTGATATACTTGGGCTATATAATTACTTATTCGTTCAGTTAACAAAATGTACTTCAGTGTTAAATAGTCTAATTTTTTAGTAATCAACATTTTTTCAAATGCAGAATAAATTTCCGTAAGAACATAAAAATAAAATGAAAAGAAATGAGTTAATGGTACAATCAATCTATAATCGACTTGAGAACGATCCAATGACCAATCGTATAAAAAAATATCGAAATGGAAATAATTCTGCGTAGTCCTTAATCATGGCTCTATTGACACTGGAGAATAGCTAGATGAGAGTTTCTAAAAAATTAATATCCAATTGTGCATTTAAAACATTTTATTTCATTATTATCGCTTTACAGTTGCGTGACATAATCTCACATATTTTAATTCATTTGAAACCATTTTAAAATACTTAGAAATAATTGTTTCACTTTTGTTTTTCTTTTGCTTTTCAAGGCATTTTAGAATATTTTGTCTTCCTCGTTTTCTTAATGTATTTTATCTATGTAAAACTTTTATATTATTGATTAATATTGTGATCTGTTTAAATTGTGCGTAACAATTATTTCGCATTGAGAATATGAATCTTTTTCAACCTAGGAAAAAAAAAAATTTATTTTTGAGAATATTCTACATTAAATCAGTAACTTTTAAAAATTATTAATTCACAAAAATCATAAGGAAGTTGCTAATTATTTTCTTAAATTGCATTTTTTTCTCAATTTATTTACTATTATAATTATTTGATTAATTTATTAAATAATAAAATCATACTATTTTGAATTTGTATACATTTATTTATTTGTTGTAATCATTATTTATGTGTTTCTTCGTTCTTTTTTATTTAAAAAAATATTATATATAGTTCACCTCGAAAGTCATATTCTGTTAAATTTATGTTTGCATCAAAATCTACAAATGGCAAACAGTTTTTTTTTTTCTTTCATTGAATTGAATACAATGTTGTTCGTATAATCTATTCAAAGTTAATGCAATCTAAACATGAATTTACGTGAAACACACCTGTATTGTGAAAAAACAAGCGATATTACGTCACAATAAAAAACTTGTGTTTGTGCTGCCATCTGTTGGAGTTTTTGTGAAACAAATGTGAAAGCTGTTTACATGTTCAGAAAAATAAAAAAAATTTCGCGATGACAATTTCGTATCATAGAAAAATTCTGAATATCAGAAATATTTGCACTTGTGAACAGATTTAACAATACTTATGAATTAAAATTAAATAAGCTCTTAAATTAAATATGGATTATTCAGCACAAATGTTAAATATGCATTGAAAAAAAATATTTCATTTCTTTTTTTGTATACCTCTAAAAGTATTGAAAGCTCCTTCATTTTTATAATGCTTTTATTTCGTTAAAGCAATTCTAAATATATTTACAAAGATATGAAAATCGAGATAGGAATAAATTAATATTTCAAGAAATTAGACTAATTTCAACGAGATGTAGTGCATCCAGGCCTGTTCCTGGAAGGTTGAGCAAATATGTGCAGATTTTCCTTTTAGTGTACCTCTAAAAAATTTTAAAGTTTCTAAAACATATTAGGGATTCAAAAAATTTTTTATTGATGTTAGGCAAAATAACCAGGGATATTTGCAATTCAACAAAACACAAATATTGAACAAAAAAATCATTGAATGATGTATTTATCCTCGCAAAGGTAACTTCTACATAACAGGATACCAATCGAATTTTCATCCTGAAATTTTACCACCTGCATAAGAGCATTCGTTGTATACCCAGCAGGAATTAATAATATTCAGTTGTTCAAAGTAGCTAGTCTCTGTGTTTGTTCTCGAAAGAGTATAACAGGCATGAACTTTATTCTTAAAAATTGAAATGTTTTGTTCAGTTCAATAAAATTTCTAGGAATTTCAGTTCAGATATGTAAACTGATAATTTGTAAAAAATAACCCCTCTATTTTTATACTAATAATAACCGATATCACTTTTTATAGTTATAATATCCAAATACAAAAAGTGTATCGGTAATAAAATTCGTATTCTATTTTGTCTGCATTGTGAGACTTTGTGTTTTATCACAATATTAAGAGATTGGAATGACAGATTTTCATTTTTTGATACACATTTTTTTTTTACTGTTCAAAACATGATTTTTCTAGATGTTTTATCTCGAAAATCATTCATTTAAAAATATTTTTAATGCATTTCCTTTCCAAATGTGTATACTTTCGCTTAAAATAGCTGGACACGTTTTAATCAGGATGGGGATGTATGAACCACAACAGCATTTTAATTATAATGTTCCTCATTGAAAGAAAGAAATTTTTGTGAGTGTTTGTATAAATAATTTAATATATTGAGTACAATATTTTCCTCAATATTTAATTCCGTTTCAGTGGGTGATGTTTTGCCCGCTACAACAAAGGATATTTTTCTACTTCATAGTTAGTAAGGATAGGAGGTGGGTTGAATTGAGTGCCGTTGGCGTTCCGAACCCTCGACACTTGGGACCGAGGAAAACTTATCCGGTCGCTTTTTTGCACTTTTAACTTTTTCCAATAAGACAAAAAGGATTCCCCTGGAGCTTGTTATTAAGTAGTTTAAACTTTTGCCGTCATTGTTGATGAGAGTCACCTCTTACTCCCTCTCCAATATAATCGTGATGATACGAAAAGAAACATTCTGAATGATATTTAAAAGAAGGCTGTTTTCCCAGCCATCACTTCGATTGAAAAACATCCTTCCCGTTGTGTTGAGTTTCGTTTTGAATAGTTTCCACTTGACGTCAATAGATGTCTTGAATTGAGATAGTAGGTCTATTTGAAGCCGACGGTGTATCACTAGTTGAGAATTTTATGCAATTTTCTTGTTAGAAACAAGTTTTTGTGTTGGAGAGTGTATGCAACCGGTAATTTTAAGTTGTGCTGCCATCAAGTGATCACGTACTGGGTTACCACTTCAGCGCGGGATATTTTTTGCGCTACATCGGAGGAAATTTTTCTACTCCATAGTGAAGGAGTAACGTTGACCTTGACGGACGGCAGCGTTTCGAATCCTCGACTATTGGGTCAGCAGAAAACTTGTCCATAGTCGATTTTGCTCTGCTCTTAAATTTCTCGGAGACTACCAACCATGCTGTGATGCATGGTATTTTGGGTATATTTCCCCTAAGTAAATTTTTTAATAATTAAGGAAATTAAAGGAAAGTAATTAGGTGATAAAACTATAGGGTTACAAATATCTTGTTTATAATTTCTAGTTTTAGAAAGCTATATTCGAATAAATATTTCTTTTTTTTTCTCACAGAAGTGGGGTGTCACTCTCTTGTCCTCCCCATTCGCCGTCATTAACCATAGATGGTTTTTGTTGGTATGATTATTTTTAAACTACAGGCTAGAAGCAACATAGTGGTTATTGGTGCCTGTGTAATTTTGAACCTCGGTCAGATAAAGGAACGGTACCTGAACGGTAACTTCACTCTCCTAACTTCAATACCTCACCAATGGGAGGACTTTGATCTCCGACGGATCGAAGTGGATCAACACCACTACACGACCCGTTTTAGTGAAATCATGACTCGAACCGACGAATCGGCAGAAACATCGCCAGTCATAAGCTCGATGTCATAACCTCTTGGTTATTGCCTCTAAACCACAGGTGCTAAATAAACACTTTCTTAAACAATATCTTCTTTTTAAAATTGAAGATCGGTTGAGTTGACGCCTATTAAGAGAGATCCCGATATATCCTAAACCCAACCATTTTTTTTTCTTTCTCTTCATGATGCCATCAGTTTTTTTCTAATTAATATATTCATCGGCCTGTTCACTCGTGAAATCAACCAGAGACTAACATCGAAGGAAAAATTAAAGAAATAAAATGTATTAACTGCAACGAAATTGGACACTCCGCCTCATACGGAGGATGCAAACTCTATCCCAAACCTCCAAAAGGATCAATTACTAAAAGCAACACACCCAAAACAAATACTGTTCGTGTAGACTACACTTTTGCAAATGCTTTAAAATCAAACCAACAGACGGCGCCCAAAACGGACGAAAACCCAGATTCATCAAAAAACTCAAAGAAAATCCCACAACATAATGCAAAAAGCCACCAGAAAAATCCTTTCAACAACATTTTTGAAGCCATCGAACAACTCAAAGCTCTTGCCGAAATCTTCTCAATCATTCCAGGACTGCTTACAAATCTCCATAAAATTCAAAATGCAAAAGGACAAGCAAACAAAAAATTCGCCATCTTAGAAGCGCTTATGGATATCTCTGAAGAATAATGCAGCCAATCGCAGTCGTTTCTCCTCACCCATCGCAAGATCAACTTTTTCCATCATGGAACTTCAAATTTTTCAAGTACATACTCATTAACTGCTAAACAGATGGCGCCAGCTATGCTGGGCTCATCATTTCTAAAGAACTTTTCATCTCTACTCTCCAAAATTTTACCCTCTCATCCGCAAGAAATTCCTCTCCACAATGTAAATTTCCATTTTATCCAAAGGACTTAATAAATACCAGATTTGGGCTTGTGGAGCGCTCCGCGCTCCTGGCGCCCATGGAATTTCAACGTCAACGTCACTCGTGAAATAACTAAAATTGTTTTCCGAATTCTGTTGTTCTAACAAAAATTTGCAAAAGAAATCGTATCTTAAATCGATGCTTCGTTTTACATTTCTTTAAAGTCTGGGGATAAATATGTAAATTGTTTCAATCAATTTGCTGTTCCTTGCATAAAAATTTCTATCCCTCATTGAGTAACCCAGTAAAAATAATAAACAGATTTTTTAAAGTCACTGTTCAATCATCAAGACAGATGGCGCTGCTAGAGCTTCAGCTAAATATGTACATAAAGATAGTCGATAGGTACACAAACTGTGTAATAGAGTAATTATTCGGTTATTAGAGCTTTTTTTCTGTCACAAAAGAATACGGATTATTCGCAATAGACATTATAAATCCATAATAAATGTCACAATAAATGGACATTTTCTCTTTTAGTTTTATATGAATTTGCTATACGAAACCTTCTCGTAACATATATATATTTATTAAAAAGTAATGTCATGACGCGACAAATATAAAAAATATCCAACGCATTACTTATTTTGATTACTTGAATGCGAAAACTTTACTTTTTCCATATTTCTTACTGTATGAGTGATTACAGCAATACTTTTATTAGATTCCTTTTATTTTATTCGTAATGTTGCTTGGCAACTACAATAATACAAAATATATTCTTCACAGACCTTTCATTAAATACATTCTTATAATTTACAGTTTAGTCATTTATGTAGCAAATATTATCACAAACTAATAGTAATTTTGATTGCGTTAATTTTCTTCTAAATGCTTCGTTAAAAATAAAGAATTAGTTTATTAATCCATAGTCTGACTGTAAGAATTTAAATATTTGAGCATAATTAGTTTTAAATCTTACGAATATTCTAGAAGTTTAAAGGAGATTTACATTTTGTGTGAGACGTCAGTTATCCTCATTAATTAAATGCAGACTGGAAAACATTTTTAAAGAAATGGACTCTAGTCTGTCAGACATATAAATTTCTCGTTAATTAGTTTACTAAGGATTAAATATTATAAACATCATTAAATAAAGGTATTGACTAAATATATTAAAGATTTTGCATTTATATATATGATTATAATGATTTAATTTCAATTTAAATCAATTTTTTAATTTTTTTTTCTATACTGTAATGTTTCTAGAGGGAAGTTTATCTTATTTTCTGATGCAAATACTTTTGAGCTTCTAATTTATGTGATGACTCACTTAGATTTACATAAATCATCAGTCTCCCATGGTTTCACACCCGTAAGGAAATTTCCCTACAAGAATTTTTATCTGCAAGTACAAAACCTGATGATGTCTAAATCTAATACCATGTGATCTGAAGAAATCCTTGCATATAAATTCCAAACAGGAAAACTGATGGTTTCTTTCATTTTAGCCACAAAGGGGAAACGATGCATCTGACGCTCTCAAATTTTCTTGATGTAACTTATTATCGTTCTTCTAAATTAACCATGGAAGCGAATAGACACAGATTGCACTGCGTACACTTCTATCATGATGTAATTGCCTCTCAAACTCATAAAGTTCTGAAATCTTTTAAGTTTCTTTAGTGTGTTAATTAAAAAATTCAGTTTCGTTAATTCCTTATATATGTGTATGTGTTAGTGTGTGTTACGAAAATTTAGGGAAATTAAAGTTTTTGGGGCGTTTTACTAGATTTCGTTATTACCTAAATTGGTTTTCAATTATGGTCATGTGTTTTTAGTTTCGATTCACGCGTCGAGTATAAAATGGGACTTACCCTTTTTCGTTGGCAAACCAAGTTTACATACGTGTGGGAATTTAATAAGTTTACTCTTTAAAAGTTAGTCCATTTGACTTCTGCAATATAAAATTTATCACTGAATTCAAGCGTACCACAGCGCTTCCTCCATGTAGATGTTTTTGAGAGGCACGGATTCTCGGATATATGTTAATCCCGACAACATCAATCTCGATGTCTCCTCCTGATCTGCTATCCAGCGTATTGTCAATAAAGAATAAGTTGGAGAATTGTTGCCTGCTGTTTCGACCATGACTTCTTAATAAGTTAAACACGTTTGGAGGTACCTCGGAAAAAACTAAACATATCCTATACATATATATATATATATATATATATATATATATACACAAACAACACTTCTATGCGGTAAGAGAACAAAAAAGAATTAAAAAGTAAAAGAAATTACAGTAAATAAGAAATTAAACTTCAGAAATTAATTACAACTTAAGCAAGAAATTAAAACTTAATAAAAAGATACTAAAAATAATGGTTTGTTTTAATCATAACAAAAAGCTTAGATTGCTCAATCCAGCTGAGAAAGAAAATTTTATGACAAAAAATTGAAGTGCTGTGCGTGATCATAAGTTGATAGTTAGACAATTGGAGTGCGTCCAACATTTCTATTTTTAGTCAAAAAAAATTTAGCTGGATTGAAAAATCTTCATTTTTTATTATTTATTTATGTTTATGATGATGATGATGATGGTGTGGGGGGGAGGAGATAAACTGTCATTTCTACATTTTTATTTAAATTCTTACTGCCCGAAGAAAAAATTATTCTTTACCTTTTAATTATTGTACCCTTTTGCCGCATGGAAGTGTTGAATATTTTCTTAATTTTTTAAAACGTTTTTACAACGTTTTTCTGAATTTCACTTGGTGTGTGTGTGTGTGTGTCATCAAATTTTCGATCGTTAATTTAACCAACTTCCCATCAAGCTAGAGCTTTGAAATTTTGGGAATCGTTCGTACTCGCCTAACAATGCAATATTTAGACGTTTGCGACAAGTTTTAACTCATATTTTTTTAAATAATGCAGTTTAGCCCAATCACTTGGCGCAATTTGAATAATTGCCAAACTTGGTGATTTTTTTTTTTTTTTTTTTTTTGGCTGAACGTGAAGTCTGTAAAATGGACCAGGGTAGCCACATTTGACAAAATACCGCCAAATCCCTCTTCTCGCCAAGGGTGGTTGGGTTAAACTGCATTCCAACCATTTAATTTACCGGATGAATTAATTAATTGTAGTTAGTTTTAACGTTTTTATGTATTTCACTTGGTGTGTGTCTATCTATGTGTGTATCAGTGCGTCATCAAATTTTCTATCGTTGAATTAACCAACTTCCCCTCAAGCTAGAGATCTGAAATTTTGGAACCGTTCTTACTTGCCTAACAATGCAATATTTAGATATTTGCGACCAGTTTTAATTAATATTTCAATAATTTTCTTTAATAAACTTTGCCACTATATAAAAACGCTGGTTTTTATCTCAAATTATTACATATATTATTTCCTACATTTCTTACTTTATCTTCAGAAAATTCTTAGCATTTCTTTTTTTTTTTTTTTTTTTTGCAGATTTATAGCTGAATGTTGTATTGTCATCCAATCTGAGGTTGCGTGCAAAATTTCAAACCTCTAGCTTATTAAGAAGTGGGGGGGAGGGGGAATTGATGCATTGTGTACAAGATAATAATAATAATAAAAAAAATTTGTTAGAAGAAATCACATAGTTTCTGGATATTATCTTACTCTAAAAATAAGCCGTCAAAAATAACTCTAAATAATACTAAAATTTACAGTACTTAAGATTTCATACTGTTTTTAAGTTTCGAATAGTGAGATCGAAAATACAGATATTCAGAGGGGAGGGGGGAGATGACTTACTAATCGGAAAATATTTTTATGTAATCGCTTTGTTTTCAGTAAAATTGGAACAGCCGTTATAATACAAATAACCTAACTGTCAATATTCGAATTTCATTGCATAATGCATGCTTGAAAAATATTTGTATTTCTTTCTCTTTCTTCCTTTCTTCAGTAACCTTTAGACTATTAACGTTTTATACTTCCGGCTTTGAATATTTTTCAGTGATTCTTGGAAGCATTTATCTGTCAGATATTTATATTTCGTATCATGAGTATATTTTTTATCACAAGGTTGAAAAAAAAAACTCAAAAATCACAGCGTCGGCAAAACCTTTTAAGGTATTGCGGTACTTTTTATCTTCCATTCACCTTTCAAACTTTGCAAATAATTTATTTAATAATAATTATTATTCTCTAAGAGATTGAAATGTCAATATAATTAAGAAATGTCTGTGACTGGATGTTAACTTATTAGCAGAGGTATCGAATGGGGATTTAAGATCAAAAAATTTATAAACAGAAGAAAAATAACAGGGTTTAGTTCAGTTTTTATTAACGTCGCACTAGAAGCAACACGAGAGCTATTGGCGACGGACCTCGTAATTTTGAACCACGGTCAAGTGACGAGGACGACACCTGAGCTGGCACCCCCTCTCCTAACATCCACACCACGTCAACGGGAGGACTTTGGGCCCCGAACAGATTTAACGTGCATCAGCCCCGGCTACAGGGCGGGTCTTTGGCGGCCAAGGATCGAACCCGCGACTGAGACTTGACCACTAGGCTACCGCGGCCCAAAAATAACAGGGGAAGGGGGTATAAGGAAGGTAGACACAAACACAAAATTTAACTACAAAATATAAATTTTTGACTTTTTCAGCGACTTTAACTGTAGAAGTAAAAGTTGACTAGATTGAACTAAATTTGCCGTAATTTAATTTAATACTAGTAATGTAAGTGTAATTGTTTGATTTATCACTATATGCAATATTATTTTCCTCAGAGGGACAATAATATGCGAGTATATGTATTGAAAATAAATAGAAATATTTCGAGAAATCAAAAATGATCAGCGATAATATCAGTTAAAAAGTCAGCTTGTTTAATATAAACACTAAAAATGATAAATTGCCAAAATCCAACCAGTGAGTGTTGTGTGCTTTATGAAACTGATAGCCGCGATGTACGTGTCTGATAGCCGTGCCTAGAACCATGGTCATTGGATTTTGTGTGTATTTCTGTAAGTAAAATTATAACAAATAAAGAAATGAAAAGAAAGATAATTAGGAGATGAAATAAGGGTATATGCAACAGTTTTCTTTCCATTCCTAGTTTAGGTGCTAAAATGGAATTAAAATTTAATTTTTTCCCAAAAACTAGGGAGACGATGCCCGGTTCTCCAATCGCCGCTTCTCTTTTTACCATTAAAGGGGCCTTTAATAGTACAACTACAAAATGTAATCCCTGACCACTTTTCAAAATAATTTTTTATTACTATTTTACGGTAGAAATAATTACATTCAGCTTAAAATATATTCAATTTAATAATTTATCATTTGCTTTAATTTTAGTACCTGAAAAGAATATTATTGTCGCCTTCAATATTTCATTAATTGCTTTAATTTTAATATTTAATTGAATAATCCGAGTTTTATTGCATTATCTTTTGTTTATTCCTTTTGTAAAAAGGAATAAACAAAAGTTGGTATTGTTTTTGTTTAGGTAGAAGTTTTCATGTTTGGAATGTAATGAGTAGATGGTGATAGAATAAAGAATGCAGTATTATACCCGTAGTATAAAGAATGCAGTATTATATATAGTTATATTATTTTCATTCTAGAATTTTTAGACAAGCATTCAAGAAGGAGTTATTTTATTTTTTTAAAAAAAAAAAAAAAATTAGCACCTTTGGTGGCTGTAGCAAGTTCTGTGCTTGACCGATAGATTCATATTTCCTCTCTCTCTTCACTCTTGTGAGTGAAGAGAGAGAGGAAACCATTAAAAGATACTTTTCACCATTAAAAGATACTTTTAATTCATTAAAAGATTCTTTTCACCATTAAAAGATAGAGGATCACCATTAAAAGATACTTTTCTTTAAAATAATTTATTCAATAAGTATCTTCATGGTTGTAACAGGAAGCCAAGGGATAATATTTCGCTTACTTCAGGCGACGATGGTCTCTCTCGTTTTCACCTTACTAGAGACTTATTTTTTCTCGTCGGATGCGCCCTCTAACGGCATTACCAGACCCTACGGTTGCTAAATCTGTTCTTTGCAAAACTTTATATAGAACAATTTTTTTTTTAATTTATTTGTCTTTTTTTTTTTTTTTTTTTTTTTATTTGGATCATTTTTTTTATACAAACAATATCAATATTATTTTATATACAATGTAATTGGATCATATAAAAATACAAACGCTATCAAATCAATAAGGTTTCAAGAAACCGTTAAGGCAGAAACATGAACCGACATTGATCTAGGTTTTATGAAGGCTGATTAACTCATGCATCGTGCAGGAGAATTAGGTCAATCCATCGGGGACTAAATCCGTTTGTAATGTAGATTTCTTAGATAAGTAGCCAGATGAACTAATTCTAAATTTAAAAAAATGCCTTTTGTAATGCATATTCCCTTTTTTACAATATTTTTGTTTGTAAAACTGCTTTTTGAGCTAAATTTTATACATGATACAGGGTTAGCACAAATGAATGACCGGATTCTAATTATTTATATTTTCGTAACTATTACACATTTTACACAAAGTCATGCACGAAATCAAAGAAAAATATACCGAGTTTTATTTTCAGATACAAATGTTTGATATTTAATTATTTTGTTACACAACAAACACCTAATCAAAATCAAACTCATTCCACACATTTTGTAGTATTATACTGTCAATGGTTTCTAATGCTGTACAACTACGTTCTTTTAAGGTCTTGCAGTGGTTTCGGCATCGGTGGTAGTTCATAAACAGTGTTTTTGGCGGCAGCTATCGTAGATTTCGAACAAAACTCACCCTCTCCACCGTTTCTTCAGAGACGTGTAGATAACCACTGCTCTTCCTCCTGCACAAGTAATCTGTACCTTTAACTTGTCGATATCATTGCTGAATGCTCTTGCGACTTGGTGCTTCCTTATTCTAATAATGTACGCTTTAGAGAAATGTCTGAACAAACCCGTGCATAAAAATTCTTATATGTCATTGCCGTCATTTTTGGATTTCAATCAAAGCATTCTATAGGCATGCTGTCGTCTTTTGATCTACAGTGGGAAAATTTTTTTTTAATTTTTTCTTTAATTCCGTATATCATTTATTGTAACGAGCGTTATAGTAAAGAAAATCTAAATTTTTAAAATCCTGTCATTCATTTGTGTTAACCCTGTATATTACGAGCAATATGCATTATTTATTATTCAACAGCAATACTTGTAATAACATGTATATTATAATATTTAAAGATTTCCGCGATGTTATATATTGAAGCGCAATATGTATTCTTTAATTTTCAATTACTGTCATTTAAATTTTTAAAATAAAGAACTGTTACACAGACCATTATAGTTCAGTGATTAAATTGCTAGCTTCACAACTCGTGACACTTCAAACGCTGATTCTATCAAAGGCTCCTTGCTTGAAATATTGGAGAATTGGGTGTGGCATACCACTACTTCTACCCAACTCTTGTGCCATAATCTAATTGAATGTAACTAACTCTAAAAGTCAATAATCTATAAAGACACACCAGGCAGTTCTAACTCAACTATTTATTTATCAATTACTGTAATATAATGTCTAAGGAGTATTCTCCTCCTCTGGGGTGCCCTTAAATTAACCCACCAATTCAAATATTATTAAAATAATACGCTCTTACCAAAACCTTTCCAATTGAGGTTACTTTGATTTACCAAATCGTCTGAGACAGTATCCGCCAGTAACAACTCTTGATATTATCAATCTCTTACAAGGTATAATCTCAGAGTTAGCCATACTCGTCCTCTATCCCCCAAATTTCCCTTTACTTATATACCATCATATCTAAATTACTTCACTTTACTTCCACCTGCATCTAATTAACATAATCACGTTTCATTTTGGTTGGGAAGAAATTGTTATTTCATGCAATCAAACTCAATTTAAGTCCCCAAGGTTAGTGAAGAGAAAATCGTGAATAGCCCAACGTCACAAGGAATTGGCTCTTACTTTCACATATCGTAAAGTATAGCAACGCTAAGAAGCCGGGGTAGCCAAGTGGCCATAGTCGTGAGCTTTTGACCAGCGTTGTTTCGTTCGAATCGAGGGCTCGAGTCTTGATGCCACAACAGACCAACTGTTTAGCGGCTCTGACGCACGTTAAATCAGTCCAGGCTCTAAATCTTTACGCCGACATAGTGTGGAGAGGGAATTCGTGCTCAAGTGCCGTCATCGTCACTTGACTGAGGTCCTAAATCATAGGACTACCACCAGTACTCCTCATTTGACATCTCAGGGCTACGTTAACAAACAATTAATCAAATCTCACCAACTCTATCTGTTTCTTGCGTTGAGAGGTAAAGTTTATCAAACTTTATTAATTGATTGTTAATTAATGTCATACTTAGAAGCAACACGAGGGCTATTAGTACTGACCTCGTAATTTTCACCCACAGTCAGAAGACTCGGATGACACTTGAGCTAAATGCCCTCACCATGTCAGGGGAGGGCTTTGAGCTCCAACATCTATCCCGCAGTACGACGGGTTTTAGTGGTAAATAGGACTCGAACCCGTGACTTTTATCAATTTTATAAATTCAAGATGTTCCCGAAAGTCCGTTCACTATTCAAAAAATGTCTCAATAACTCTTTACTTGTAAGTATATTTCGAAAATGTATAGAGAGCAAAATTATGATTACCTATCTCCAGGTATTAGTTGGACATGTACAATTATCTTTTTTTTTTCGGGTCCAAATAGTTATAATTTGTACTTTAAAAAAATGTTGTAATTTATAATTACGTAATTGCCCTCTGGTAATCACTACCATGCTAAAATAATTGCATGAGTTAAAAGTTTTAAGACTGTGTACCATAAGATGGAATTCAAATTTGTCACAATAGTTTGTTTGATAGTTTTTTGTTTTATTTAGATAAATGTATTACTTTACTTTAGTGAAACCCAAACAAGACCACATAAATACAGAAGCAAAGATTTCATCAATAGTTATCTCTCTTAAAAATTATTTTATCAAGACTTTTATCAAAAGCTATGTTCTATCAACTGGTAATTTAGTTTGAGTTAACGTCGTTCTGGAAACAACGTGAAGACCGATCATGACATAATTTTAAATTACAATATTTATAATTTTAAATGAGGAGGATGACACTTGAATTGGTGCGTCATTTTCCTCTATACCGCGAGAAGGCTTTAGGATTCAATTCCATTTAAACATACAGCACCTCCTCACAGTAGCGGTGATTTGAAATTAGAAAGGAAGGGGGGTAAAAAATTTGAATATAAGAGAGATAGACATACTCACCTTTTTTTTTTTTTTAATTTAGCTACAAAATAATAAATTTTCAACGCTTTTTGAATGAATTTGTTAGAGTAAAAGTTGACATTTTAAACGAACTTTACTACTATTTAGTTTTAATACTAGAATGCAACTGCTTTAAAAAAAATTGATGAATCCTAAACAATACAGCTTTCATCAAAAGAACAATATTACAAATGAAATACAATTATATAAAAGTATTTCGAGAAATCAAAAATGATCAGGAATGATTCTATTAAAAATACATAGCTTGTTTAAAATAAGCACCAAAAAAGGATCACAAGAAAAAATCTAATCAGTGAATTTTTTCAAGGCCACGTTTTTTATACCCCATTACACTACAATATATGCAAAGAAATATAAAAACACAGTTATGGATTGCTGGTGTTAAGGGATGTTTAATTTTGCGTGTTTAAAGCAATACAATTAATTATATTATAGAAAGAATAATGCGCAATGTAAAATGAGTTTCACAGAGTCATATGTTTAGTCTCTTTGTTTTAAAATAACGTTGAGTGTCTTCGTTTTCGCCAAACGTAGACTTTCACCGCTTCGGCGACCCTACTTTACAGTATATCTGGTATACTACACTTGCTGTGCGAGTCTCCACTATTATTTGCTGTGGTGCTTATGAAACGGTTAGGTGCTAATGTTTCAGTCTGAGAACCGTGCCGCCGTGTATGCTATTGTACCTTGTGCATATATGTGCTGAGTAAATTTTTTAATAATTAAAGAAAATATTTTGGAAAGATAATTAAGTGATCAGAGAACAGAGTTTATACAAATGATTCGTTCATAATTTCTGGTTTTAGACGGTTAAGAGAAGGGAGAGGACATTCCTCTCATCAAAAAAGGGGTGTCCCCTCTCCTTTTTAGGAATTCAAAAATTCCGTCAAGAAAAGCCCTTCCCTTCTAAACACTTCATTGATTGTATCACATCTGATAGCTAAAATGGAATAAAAAGTAAATTTTTTCCCCAAAAAAGGAAGGGGGCGGTTCGACTTCTCTCTAACCATTTCTACTGACCCCTCAATTGCGTACCTGTCTCTGAGACAGATTAAGTATTGGTGGAGCAGAATATTCCACTGGTTTTATCATTCTATTGGCAGAACTAAAATTTGAATTCGAACTAAGTATTCCCGGGGCCGAAAACTTCATAACCATGATCAATTGTCTACCTACCATGGTCCTCTACAAATTGGTAACTAGTTGAAAATGTAATACAAAAATCATCACTCAAATGCTTTCAACATATCCCCTTTTTCTCCCTCGACATTTCGGTCAAGTGACTATTTTTATTTTGTATATTGTATCGTCATGGTAACGTAACAGCATTTTTTAAAAAAATAATAGCGAATAGAAAGAGACATAAATTCACTTTCAAAAAACCCAACTCTAGCTAGGCTGGCAATAAATTTTTATTAAAAATTATCTTTCGTAAAACAGAATTTAAATTTCAGTTGCTAATTATTATTTTGCGCCATTTTGCACAAAAAAATATCTCTATCAAAAAGAACAAAACGCTGTTTGCCTTACTTAGGAAATACTTTATTTTAATGTTCACAAAAGCAAAATTTCTTTCTTCGAATATTTTTAGTTATTACCTTTAATGACTTAGTATTTTTTATAAAAATCATGACAAATAATTTCTCTGAAAAAGTAATGCGAATTTTTAAAGACCGAATGCTACGTTATCTAAAAATTACGTTTATAAGTGCATTTAACTCAATATGCGTTGACATTGAGAGATAATGCGATTCAGGTGAAGTTTTACACCATCGGAGAGTCAGCTGTGTAAGCTATTTGGAAATTTGAAATTCTAAAGCGCATGAAGAAATGTTAAGTTCCAGTTACTGAAAAGTTAATACAATAATTTGGTGAAATAGGAAACGTGGCGAATAAATTTTTCAGCTGAAAGCCAAAACCTGACAAGTTTGAAATCGGCGCAGCAACACAACTGTTTACAATGTGGTGCTTCAAACAAATACCTTTATAACATGCTTGATAATGAAGAAAAGTACGTCCGGAGACTAACATTGAAAACAACATTTTTTTTGCAAATTTTTTTTTTATTCATCAACATAACACCTTTTGTTAATCACCTTTTAGGGTGATACAATCGTTCCAACGCTTTTCCAAATCTTTTTTTTTCAAAAATTTTTCCTGAAATCTTTTTTGTTTGCGATGTGATCGATTCAGTCAACTTTCTAGGATCATAGCATACTCGTTGCAATTTTTTCGACAAATCGAAACAATCGCGCACCCACTTGGAAAAATACATGCTCAATTTTTCATGAAGGATAGTGTAATACTGCTTCCATATGATATCTGTGTCGTCTCCAGCAATCTCACGATGCTTTACGATCTTTCATTATGGTGTAACTTCACTCCACATTTTTCAGTTAACGGCTTCCTGACGGTCTACCACGGGCGTTCCGCGTCATTTGTTAACAGTCGACCAGTTAACTCAGCAAACCGACACACGATAAATCGTTGTTTTTTTGATGGACAAAGAGTCCGGGTAACATTTTCAATCCATTGTTTCGCTTGCACGGTGTGTTACCATTAAAAGACAATGTTTTATCAGAACAAGAAACTCGGTTTTCAATTTTTAACCAAACTACAAAACGACTTTACTCCAACCTCGATAACTCAGCTGTTTTCTGGTCAACGGGTGACTTACAAAAATTTTGACCGTTTCAACAAAGGTTCGTACCAGAAAGACCTGGTTGCTGGTTTACTACGACGCCATCTCGGAGTTTAGTCCACGGGGTTATTGATTGATGTGTTAATTTCGAGCCTTATCGTTTTGATTTCCTCCCTATATATAAATCCATTGTCTTAAAAAAAGCTTAAGTTATTGCGACAAATGTTTTTAAAGACCAATCAAAATGTCCGCTCAATCGCTAATGGATTTTTAATATTCCTTGAGAATAAGTTTGATAAAATTAGATCATGTAAACCATCAACTCAAGCTTTACACAAAATAAAACTAGAATGCATTTCAAAACACATGAGCCATTCGAAGTTAATAATATATGACAAAGTAAAATCTTTATCCGAATATCTACGAGTATATGTGTGAAATTATTTCAGTGATGACATCATTCTGTAGCAGAATAATCCTTGGGACAGCGTAAATGGCTTCATGGGGTATGTGTACTTGGTAGTGAAGTCATGAAGTTAAGTGGCCAGATGAAGTGGGAAGATAATGGGTCGAAACTCATGAGGCAAAATTTAAAGCGTGATACAGCCGTCTAAACAAACAATTTTCATCGTACAATGTATCTTCGTCACATGCCTCAAATCTGCGAGAAATGACGATGTGTAAGAAAACTCGAGCTTCATGCTTTCCATTACAGCGCCAATCGAGCGGTTTGCAAGCTTTATTCTCCGCTATGCATTGCATGGAAATTGCTTGTTTAGATTTTCCTTCCTTAAATTTTTTTGCATGGTTTGAAACACCTCGGCATTCTTAATTCCTCTTCGTTGGGACTTTGTCACAGTTTTAACATACAACGAGAAGAGTAAGAATGCTAATAGCTCTTGGCAGAGAATTCCTTTCTGGATCAGTTGACTAAGCACTGCAAAGCACCGAACAAAGATTTCTGGGAATCAATAGTATTCTAAGTTCAATCCTCGTCACCAAGTTCACTTCCCTTCGCCAGGTAACAACTGACGATAGGTAGTCTTTCACTCAATCATTTTCTTCCAATGACAGGAGTAAAGCGCCTAATAACTGACTAGGAGAAACAATTTTCTGGATCAATTAACAAAGGTATTCTAAAGATGTGCCAGACGATATCTGTAAACTGGGAACATCAGTTAAAGTCCCCATCGTCATTAAAGTCTACGACCTCTGCAAAGTGGTGACATAAGTTTCAGTTAACTCCAAGACTGTCGATGAAATGGTGGCAAATTTGGCACAAATTAATTATAGCAAGGTTAGTGCATAGCCTCGTTTTATATAAATGGAAATTCTAAATTCCTAATTTATAATTGTGGAATTTTTAAATTAACTGTTATTTTATAACACTTCTGATATTGAATAAAATAGTAGCTATAGTGATATAAGATCACATTAATTGATAGCTATGAATAAAATACAAGGACTTCTCTATATTATCTCTTTTCTTAGCTTCTTGATGATTTTGGGTATACTTGTGATACCATTTTAGCACCAATTGGTCTGAATGTAGTTCCCCTTCAAAGAGATGTGTACACAGAGATGCGTTAGATAGAAGGTTAATTAAATAGAAAATTTTATTTTATTTTTATTCAATTTGCAGGAAAATGTTATTTTTATTTAAATTATTAGCTTTTAGTAATACTTTGTGGTGCCAATTGTAAAGATCCTCTTCCCATATTTTTAAAGGCTTCACTCTCACTCCTAGAGTTTCGGACGTATTTTCGAGACAAAATTGAAGTTTCAGGCATTTAATAGAGCCCAATTTTGAAATCCATTTGGTATTTCAAACGTTTTTATTAAATTTTCCCCACTTCCCCATGGTTTTTCTTACATGAACAATAAATAATAAAAGCTAGTTTATTCTCAGGTGCCTGTGGGACTTCTGCAGTGCTATTACATTTACGACACAAACACGAAAACTGTATTAAAGGAAATGATGCACTTAAATTTTATAAACAAATTTTCTTATGGGCTTCGACTGTTACTTTATTTTAACAAGTATTGTAAAAATTAAGATCAATTCCACTTAGGTCAACAAAGGATTTTTATTTTAGTTACTTTTGTAGTAATAACAATTTATAAATAAGTATACATGGGTGCAGAATCACATATTAGGTGACGGATTTTTCCCACTGATCCACTTCATGTGACATTTATTCCTAAATTTATGTCCTGCTAAATATCTTGTATAAAGAGATTTTTCTCCTATAAAAACTAATTGTTTGAAAATCGAGATAAAGATTATACTCTTCAATGAGATTCGATCAGGAAGGCATGGATTCAGCGCCGACGCTCTGCCAGCACATGTGCAATGAGAATGATGGAATGAAGAGTATTTTGTTAACGATTCTTGGAAGTTTGAACAGGATATATATATATATATATATAGGGGCGTGTGGGTTAATGGTTAGGTAAAACCAGCTGACAAATTAATTGCATTGAGTTTATTGTTTTACAGTTTCAATACATTGTATCCAGACACAGAACAAATAAAATTATAAAGTTACATATTTATTGCAATTGGACGCTAAAATAGGTTTGCATGAGTCAGTATTCAATAAAAGCGTATTTCATATGCATTTGATCTGAGTAGTTTAATCATTTGATTGCGAATTGACACAGTAGAGATTGTAAATTAAGTTCTGAATAGGAAAGGGTAAACTAACTCGTAAATAAAAGGACCAGAGTTGGCTGTTTAGTTGATTAAATTAATTATAATAAAGCGGAAAAGATAAGATTTCTTAGATAATTTTAAAATGTACATTAATAAATTTGTGTGAAATAAATCAAATATATAATTTTAATTTCGTTTTGAAAAACCGTGATTTTCCATACCAAAAAGTTTTCTCTCAGTTATAGATCTTTATGATCATTTAAGATTATTATTTTATTGATCATTGCTACAAACATAGCCTTTTAATTAATTCGTTCTTCCGGGTGCAGTGTAAGCTCTGGCAGTTTTGTCGCCTATTTGGATTCAAATAATTCGAAATAAAAACCAACGTTTTAAAATTTTATATAGTGTAAAGTTTATTAAAAATTATTAAAATATTAGTTAAAACTGAGGTCGCAAATATCTAAATATTGCATTGTTAGGCCAAATGAACAGTTCCCAAAATTTCAGGCTCTAGCTTGATGGGAAGTTGGTTAAATTAACAATAGACAATTTGATGACACACTGATACACATACATACAGACACACCAAATTGAAATACATAACAACGCTAAAACTAACTAAAATTAATTAATCCAGTAAATTAAATGGATTTAGATACAGTTTAGTCAAACCACTCTTGGAATTATTTGGCGGTATTTTGCCAAATGTTGCTAAATTGGTCCCGCAGAGCGAAAACAACATCAGCCAGAAAAATTCGCCAAGTTTGGCAATTATTCAGTGCATAGTGGTGGGCTAAACATTATTTAAAAATATGAGTTAAACTTGTCATAGGCTTTGTCTAAATATTGCATTGTTAGATGAGAGTACCTTCCCAAATTTCAAAGCTCTGTGATGAAGTTGGTTAAATTAACGATCGAAAATTTGATGACACAGTGAAATTCAGAAAAACGTTGTAATGAAACGTTAAAACTAAATTAATTAATTCATCCAGTCAAATGGTTGGAATGCAGTTTAACTTAATAGCCACCCTTGGCAGGAAAAATTATTTGGCGGTAGCACAAATGTGGCTACCTGTTCGTTTTACAGGACTTAAAGTTCAGCCAAAAATCGCCAAGTTTGGTGCCAATTTTGAAATCATGAAGTAGTTGAAATAAACTGCATTATTAAGAAAATATTAGTTAAAACTTGTCGCAAATGTCTAAATATTGCATTGTTAGGCGAGTAAGAACGATTCTAAAGTTTCAGAGCTCTAGCTTGGAAGTTAAGTTAAATTAACTATAAAATTTGATGGCACACACACCAAGTGAAATTCAGAAAACGTTTAAATGTACTTTAATGCATATGAATTTGAATGAAAGAAGGAGAGGAAAGGAGAGGAAAGTAAATGAATTATTTGCAAGAGGTTGAGATTTTAAGAGATTTTAAGACTTCTTTCTTATCGTAAGATAAGATTATGTCATTTTAATATCATTTAACCTCCCCTCTTCAATGCTTTGGACAGACTCTAAGTCTAATCCTCAGCAACAGAAGAGTATTATTTATATGAATTTTTACTATTATTGCAAAATTGCAATATATTTTATATTCAAAACTTTTTATGATATGAAAGGAAAGAAGATAGTCAAAAGGGTTACTGTTTATCTGAACAGCAATGGTCAACAAACTAGTTTAAGAAAGGGGAGGTAGGGATATTGTGGGGCAAGTAAATAGATAATGCTCAGCTGAATAGATGATGATGGAGGTCTTGGGTAAGATGGTTGACTAAAAGAGGCTGTTGAAGTAGTGATGAAGGATTGTAGTGAAGGGGTCTGAGTTGGAATGAAAAGTTTTATGAGGGATTGGATAATTGTGCATGATTGGTAGTGTAGGGCATGGGTTTCCATTATTGTGGGCAAAATTATTTGGGTCTTTTGGTGGAGTTAATAGGATTAGTTAGTCTAGAGATCTTCTAGAGAATGTTGTGCTTATTAATAGGAGGGATATTGAAGTTCTTGTGTATGAGTAGAATTTTTGATATATCAAAGTGAGTTAGTAATCATACGGATATTTTGATGGACCTGAATTTTTGGCCAGATAGGTGAATCATGTCCCCAAGTGGAGAGCAGAGTGAATGGGCGGATTGCTTTTTATAGAGGACTTCTTGTAGTTAATACTGGATTTTGCTAATTGAAGTTATAAATTTTATTTATGGATTAGGTTATGGAAAAGTTATGGTTGCCCCAGCATTTATCACGATTGATTGGATATGATGTTTCAATGTGAGTTTGAGTCAGTCACTCCTGAGAATTTGACCTCAAGTCACAAGATATTTGATCATTAAAAATTTGAGTTTTATTGGAAGGGGAGCGTGACCTTTTCATCTGACTTCAATAACATTGACTTCAATAATTTTAGCATGTATAAATTTCAGAAGAGTCATAATATGAATACATATGAATTCGATAATATAGTGGCTAACACATTCATTTCAAATTTAAGTTTATTCCAGGGTGCGATCAGTTTTGATCAAATTAATCGTGAGCAAAATAATTTTATTATAATGAACTTATTGGCAACATGATTTCATTGTATCTGTTCTCGTTCTGTTTTAGCTTTCTCTTTCTTTTCTACCACATTTTCAAAGAATGATTTAGCCATATGATGTTCTTAATTTTAAACAAAATAACAATGATTGAAAGTTTCCATATTTTGAAATGTAAGAATAATCTTCATGAGCACATATTTGCTTCGTCACCAAGACTCAAGAGTAGAAAATGTGGCATTTTTGGCACCGAAACAGATTTTCAAGACCTAATCACAGTCCAGATTGTGACATAGATATTTGCAGGAATAACTATAATTTCGTTTTTGTGATAGTTGAACAGTAAATTCAAAATATGAACGCAGGAGTCATCACAATCAGTTCAAATTCATCTTACTGTAAAACATCATTTTATCCACTCATATTTCATTTTCAACCATATTTATTCCTCATTGTCATCCAAATAGAAAAATGGACAGCTTTTGTACACATCAGATAATTTAACTTTTATGAAAACTATTGGACTAGTATTTTGTATTACTGCTCTTGGTATAACATTTTACCAAAATGGTTTATAAAAGTTAGTAGTTTAATATTTGGTAGATTTTCTCATTAATTTATTCATTATTCGATTAATTTGATTTTAGTCTCAGTTATAAAAGATAAATGTTATAATATGTAGGACATTAATTCCGTGGCATGAAAATAACTCGAATACTCGTTAATGATGATTGCAAAATATTGAAGATAAAAACTTTGAATCCTCATCCGTAAATATTTTTGTGATTACACTGCATAAAAATCATGTTATGATATTAGTTTTATTATTTACAACAATTGCTCTGCGTTTCCGATGTATTTAATATTACTTTTTGATATCTATAACACTACAAATTGTAGTTATACAAGTATCAATTGGTGGATTAAAAACAGATCTGCGTTTATTATTCATTAAAATCGCAGTGGCATGCTTGCCAGCTTTAAAAATGAAATAATTGTCTTTTTCTTTTTAAATGTAGGTGTTTTAAGATGCTGATTGTTTAAAATGCTCTAATTATCTAAGTTAATATATCAAAATCAATGAAGGCTTCCGTTTATTTTGCATCTAATAATGTTGTTGAAACTTCATTTTATTCGTTCATTCAAACCGAACTATACACTATAATTATAAACTTATCACTCGTTCATTTTGGAATTGTGTTGTCATATAAAGAGTGTTTAAAAATTTCATTTTTATCTTGATTTATGAGAAAATTTTTCCAGGACTTCATTCCACTCAGTTATTTATATGTCATAGTTGTCAAGTTCATGCCTTCTGGGATGTTAAGATGCCTCTATCATTTTCATTAGACAGAGTTGTTTAGATTGGCCAACATATTTCAAACAACTTGCCAACAAGTAATGGTACAAATATTTGGATTTGATGCTAAAATATAATTATAGTAGGCAATTCATACTTGTTCATTATTGCTTAGATGGAAAGTTTGGCTGTTAATGAGATCTTTTATACTTGAGTATTTTATTAATATATGAAATATAATTTTTAAACATTGTATTTTATATTGACTTTGAGAATTTTGTTTTCTGTTTCAATTTGTTTATTTGATTGAAATTGTTTCATTTATCATGACTACTGAGATAGTCTGTTTTATTGAATAAATTATTTTCAACTTAACCATTTATCAGTGTAGATTATTGAGTATCCTTATAATTTATTATCAGATTTTTCTTTGTAATCTTTTATTCTCTATGTTCTCAAATACACATTTCTATTTTATTTTTATTTCAATGTGTTATTTTCTAAAGAATCTCTGAATCTTTTTGTGTTTTAAAATATAAAATAATGCAAAAATAAATGTTGTGCAAACTAGACCAGTAATAATTGTTGCCTTGATTGATTGCATGATCACCGTTTGATATTTGATTTAATATAATGTGAAGTATACTCAAAATTATTACTAACACTAATGTTATTCAATATTTACTTGTGTTTTAATAAATTAAAGATGAAAAATGAAATATTGAGTTTAGTATTTTCTATTATTGTAGGCATTGCAAGTGCTTTTGGACGCCAAGTCTTTCAAACTGGAGTTTTGAATTTATTACAATATCTTTGTAAGTGTTATGTACGATAAGTTTTAATTTTAATATAGTCTTCATTAATTATTTCTACTTATAGAGTTTTGTATTTTCTACATAAATAAAAATTTGAATCTGTTTACTTAGATGTTTAGTTCATGAAATTATGGTACTTCTCCATTTCCTGGTCTGTGATAAAGTTGCCAAGAAGTTATACAATCTTTGCCAAATGGAATATCTTATATACTGTATGTTGTCTCCAATACAGTCTGCTTGGCAAGATATCGTTTAGGCCGAAATGGAAAAGTACCAGTATTTAGCAAAGACTTAGTGTGTTTTCTTCCTTGTAATCAGAAAAATAATCTGTTTTCCTATCAATCTTTGATGTTCAACTTTAAAGAGTTTGTAAATTTTGGAACTACTTGGCAGTATTTTAAAAGGTTGTATTGATATATTTAATTGTTTTCCTTTGTTGTGCATATATTCTTCTTTCTAAATTCTGCGATTTCTTATATAAACCTTTAAACAATTTTAACTTCGTTGTTTTGTGTTTTGCAAGGATCATAATTACAGTCAGTACACTTTTTAAACTTATGGGTTTTCACTTTCCATGCTTATGAAAGGAGAGTACATTGTTTTATCTTAGCTATTGCATTCAAATTTTAATGGGAGTATTCTTTATTTCTTGATCCACGGCATCCTAATGACATCTCGGTAGGCTGGCCGTGGCTGTGGTAGCCTGATAGTGTTACACTTTCATGACTGTGTTTAAAGTCAAGTCTTGAACAGTGCCACTAGATCTGCTATGTAGCTGGGACTGATGCACAAAAATCATCCCCAAATCCTCATTAGCATGGTGGGAAAATTAGGAGAGAATTGTAGCTCAGATGTTGCCTAAATCACTTGATGAAGATTGAAATCATGAAGTCATTATAGCCTTGTTGCTTCTAATGCAAAATTAATAAATCAACCTAATCTCATTGAATGACAAATACTTGAGTTTGTGTTTCATAATTTCATTTTCTGGTTCTTATTAGCTTCTATCACTAACCATTTACTTGATGGATAGGGCATTTATATAAGATTTTTAAATAGTGCTGCAAAATTTTATCAAGTTTAAAGACTGGGCTAGCCAATTCCATTATTAAATTCCTTTAGTATTAAAATATTATTTACATATATTTGCTGTTTTGGATGAAGCTGAATCATATTAGAAAACATTTGGGAACATTAGAAACAAGCTAATAGAGTAGCAGCTGTGGTTCCAGATTCATGTTCTTGCATTCACCATACTTTCAGTTACCTGTAGCTCTTCACCAGCTGGCATATACTCTTAACATTATACTTGTAGAATGCTTGATATTTAATCAATACTATATGGATAACATCTCCTGTTCTCATGCATTTTTACCTTTCTAAATATATTTTACTCTTATCAAACCAAGTAATCTATTCATTAGTTACATCCAATATTTTATTAATCTAATTCTTTTGGTGTTTGTGTGGGTTTAACAAATGACATTTTATCTTAGATTATAGCTTAGTTCAAAATTTGGTAACCTTATTGTTCTTGAACTCTCAAACACATACTGCATTTAAATTATTTCTGATTTCTTCAGTTCTGTCTTTTAAGACACATCATTTTCATCCTTCTATCATCAAGAGCTAAATAAACCTTTTCTTCTTTTACCTGTTTTGTTTCACAATTTTTCTTTATAATGTAAACAGGAATTACCGCCTCTATTTAGTCACATTACCTTTTGCTTGTTTTATGTAACATTTTCACAGTACAGCAGTTTCTATTTTTGGGGGAGGAGAATTATGTCAATTTCTTCTTTTGTTCAGTTATTATTTAAAGGTAATAGTAATTTCT
>BMAW01009417.1:123325-134559 GCA_019974015.1 Nephila pilipes | reverse complement strand
GAATGATACAAGGATATTGCAGGAAAGAACATACCATCTATTTTTTGAACATATTTCCGAAAGTTTATTTGAATTGAAAACAGACAGACAGTCGCAATGTGGTTTTTAGAAAGAACTTCCCCTGAAAAAAGGAGAATCATTGGTTATCAGGGACTTCCTAAACCGCAAACATCCCCATTTCCCAGCAGGTGACCAACACAACACTCTATCAGGTCCTTTTGTCAGACGATTCTTATAACGGTCCTTCATCAACAGGAAAGGCAGTATGCAATGTAGTAAAAACTCTCGTCCTCACCAGTGTTTTCTTCTCGAAAGTACCCGTCTCCAAAAGGTTAACTTTCGGTAAAAAGGAAATAAATACAATGAAATTTAATAAATTCAATGAAATTTAAGAAACATCATTGAAAGTATTCGATGTGTTTTTAGTCTTAAGCAGGTCAAAAAGGCAACGGAACTAAGGAGAGATGATTTAAGATCACGAAATCATTTTTCATGATTGCTTAAAACCTTTCTTTACTTCAACTAATTTTTGATCGCCTTGGGTCCCGGTTTAAAAACATGCTTGAGTGGTTCAAAAATAACAGGTTTTTAACGATAGATGGCGTTGCTAAGTCCAGTTGTCTTTACCATTACGTGTTGCCATCAGTTCAACGGCACCAAAACAAATTTGACACTGATACGTAGGTTAATTTTGGTTGGTGTCACGAATGGTCTCCAACAATGAAACCTGGATTCATCATTATTAAAAAAAAAGAAAGTAACAATTAAAATGATGGAGTACCTTCCGAAGAATCTGCTCTAAAGAAAGCGTAGATGGTCTCATCGATCGGAAGAGGTAAGGCGACGTTTTTTTGGGATTTGAAGGACGTCATATTCATGAACTTCTTAGAAGAGGAAAAACTATCAATGGATAATGCTACAGTGGGTCAACCTATTTCCCATTCTTAACAGAAATGTGTTTTGAGCCACGCTCGCATAATAAAATAATACATCAATCGACAGGTTAAATATATATCATTTTTGATTCGAATTTCTTTTCAACCGATTCAAAAGAAAATTTATTTTAATAACACAACCTTATATATATATATATATATATATATATATATATATATATATATATATATATACTTTAGTAAGTTTTATACCCAAGTAAAATATTTTATTTTAATATGACTTTTAAAATTCATCTTTTTCCGTCCAGTTCAATTTCACAATATTTTGGAAGAAATTATTTGAAAAATTACGCAGGGTGTCTCGAAATTTCGTATACAAACTACGATGAGAGGTATAGAACATCGCTAGGAGTCATAATTGGGTTGAAACGTCATCCTCACTTGATAAAGAAACACAGACATAGTAAGGCCACAATACAGAAAACAGTGTAAAATGCTTGATTTCACACCAAAAGAGTACAATTAAGGACTTATAAGCATTACAAGAGTTGTTCGAAATTGCTCTTATTATTATGAATGCACGCATGGCAACTACACGACATGGATTCGAGAATATTTTTGAAGGTATCTGACGTTTCGCGGATTGTAGCAGTGGATGAGATACATGCCGCCAGATCCATTTTGACAGAGGTGAGGGTGAAGTATGCGACGGGTCCGTACCGCCCAATTAAATTGTTAACGAATGACCGGTCCAAATGAAAATGTACGCATCTAACATAATGAGATGGCACATAATCATGTTGAAACCACACTCCGTGTCGAACATGTAAGAGGACATCGATAAGCATTTCCCCAGAAGAGTCGCCAGAAGAAAAACAAGATTCTTAAGATAATGCAGGAGAAGTGGTAAAATATTTAATCGACTAAACTGTCCACCATGATCCCCTCCCACATATTAATAGCGAAGCGTTGCTGTGCGGGTCACAATTTGGTTCCGTGTGAGTTCTCTAAGGCCCACATATGCTGGTTGTACATATTGAACACCCCTTCGAGTGAAAAGATTGCTTCATCACTGAGAAGAACAGAATTCGATTGGCGGAGATCATAACAAAATAGGCTGGTCCGCTGCGCTTTGGTGAAGAAATTACTGTCCAAACTCGACGCGTCGTAGTGAATCAACTGCTTGCAGTAATTGAACTCACTGAAGATGAAAGGTAGGTAAGGCTTCGAGTTGGTTGAGAAGTTACGTGGAAAAGGCAAGCGCCCGAACATTGGCTCCGAGATTTCGGTCTACAGCATGCAACAAACCCACTTCCAGGATGAGAATTCGTGCTATTCGCTGTCGATCGGTATCCTGCATTATTGCTGCGCGGAATCCACGTCCCGCAAAGTCTTGATGTACCCGAGTGATCATTTGATGATTTGTAGGATGCCTCGTTGGATATCTTTCCTGAAACAACCAATTAGCCACGCGTCCATTTCCGTTGGCTAGGATGCCACATGCGCTCACCTTAAGAGCTCGCGTACGATGTCACCTATTCATTTCCGACCATACTTTCTAAAATAATTGTAGCTCCTAACGATGTTCTCTACCTCCCCTTTAAGTTTATACTCGAAGTTCCGGGATAACCTGTAAGTATTACACATTATTGTGGAATTCGTGACCGAAAAGAAAACCTCACATTCTTTATGGTAAAATATACATATATTTATTACTTATTTTATAAATGATATGTCTTTCTTTTCCTTCTACATACGACTCTTATGTTTCATATTTCATGGCTGAAATTCAGTAATTCCAATGTGTTCCAATACAAATTTTTTCACTTATCATTCAAACCTACGTTATGTATAAAACGTATTTACTTGTTATCTGTTTGTTAAATTTTATTATTTCCTTTATAGCAGTCAAATATTACAACGAGTGAGTTATTCTTATTTATGCAAAAACATGCAATTTTAAAATGTCCAAACATGCTTTCAATTGACGATGAACATTTTTGCATTTCTACATCGTAATAAGTAATATAAGTCAAAAAAGAGAATTTTACATTTGTGAAATAGATTATTTGTTTTTAGAGGTCAATAATAAAAAAGAAGATTGATTGAATGTGAAAATTGATTTAAATTATTATTATTTAATCTTAAATTTATTAATTTTCATATGACCTTTGACATTATTCAAAATTCGAATTATCTCCAGTTATCAGAAAAGCAATCTCTCTAAGTTTTATTCAAATCAAAATTAAGCTCTTACTCTTTAATATTTCGAAATAATTAAGGCTATTTTATATAAATGAGTGATTACACGTGTAATAAAAATTGGAAAGGTAACGTTAGTTATTCGACTTCATGTTATGTAGGGCATTATTTTAATTTAAATTTATAAAATTGCATACAATTTGCGCTATGCATGAAAATAGTTATATTATAAAGTGATTAAATTTTTGTATCAAGATGATTAATCAAGTATTTTCATGAGTCAGAATATGAGAATATATAGAATTCTGCATATAGGAAGAACGACATTCCCTGAATGCAATTAGATGGATGACAAGCTCTAAAGATAAAATGTTTGTCCTCATAACGCTAAAACAAACAAACAAAGAAAAAACAATGAGATAATTACCGAAAAGAGTACACGCTGATTGTACACGTTATTGATTGATGTGTTATATATAAGTCTGAAATAATTAAAAACTGATGAAAAATTGATCTTTTTCAGGAATAAGATGTCATAATTAAAAACCCTACGAGCTATCAAGAAATAAATTATAGAAATAGGTCGATAATACCTATTTAGGGTACAAAGGCTAAACATATAATGCTACGAATTTGAATTTTTTTTTATTTTTACAGATGTCAGTTTTCTTAGAAATGCTTAATACGTTTGCTTTCGGTTTGCACATCGATTCTCTAGTCATTGCAAAATTGAAGTCCCTTTTTTCATATCATGAATTCTCGTCATTCTTTTTTTTTTGGTTACCAAGGCGAAGTTTTTTAGAAGGTAAATAATGAACTCTTAATATTATATGTAACGGAAAATATTGAACTCATTTGTTACTGAAGCTTTTAAATAGGTATAAAGAATAAATAGAACAATGAGGTGTTGAACAGCGTACTGAGATACATTGTAATGATACGTTATTTAAAATTCTCGCATTGTGTATTCAAACCAGTATTTGATCTAAAATGGCCGTTATACAACTTTGAATGTCAACAAAAAGCTATTAAGAAAGATAAAGCAAACAAAAAGTGGTATTATTTACGATTTCTTTACAGAAATTGAGTTTAAACATGCAGAAACTTCTATTTTAATGCATTCCAAATTCCTTATTTAGTATATACCGATGTTATACGTTGAAATATACTGTTTTTATTGTTAGTATTTTTCGTAAATACTCCATTGTAGAAAATATTCTTTTGACTACATATCTACCTCTCACGCCGTTAAAGTTGTCTTGATTTACAAGAGACGTCCGAGATACTTGTTAACAGGATAAACTTGAACCTTTCAAATGCCCTTTTCGAAATAGTTGTTATGGTATGGTTGTTATTCTGAAATTCGTGCATTTTTACACCCACTATATTCTAATGCTAGAAAAACACCATATTTACAATCGGTGCCATAAATATTTTTTTCTAAATAGCTAGGGGAGGGGGGGGGGAGAAATGTTTTTGATTTGCTGGTTGTTTTTTCAAACTGCTTTGTACGGTGAGTATAGAAACGATTCATACAGAGTTATTTTGTAAAATAAACTATGGCTTTATTAAGCTAATTAGAAAAGTTTTATAGTAGTTCAATGCAAAGTTTTACAAAGAACAGACTTAGTCATCCAAGGTGCACTTTCTTTTATAATAATTTTTAAATTACTCAATTAAATATAAGAATTAAGGGAATTCGGTACCCAAAAATGTCCAAAAATCGATTTTTTAAAATTTTTATTTAGAAATATTTTCTGAATTATTATCTTTCGATTGATGTATTACTTTTGTAAGTACGAGAAGCTTGAAAAAAATGAAATTGAAAAATGTAAAAAAAAAAATTGTGACTTGACCACGCCCCTTTTTTAGAGATGTCAGTAATTTCATGTTATTTTTTTTATCAATACTTTTCTAAAATTAATTTTATTTCGTTTTAATCATAACTGTAATATTTTAGCGTTCTTTTTTTGTGACTACAACTTTCATTACAAGCGATTTGTTGATATATCGTGTTTCAATTGTAGTGTCGATATCGAGCTAATTGTAAACACGTTTTACTTTGAGAAAAAAAAAACAGTCTTTATCAAGACTTTATTTCATTATTGTTTGTGCTGAATCTGTTGAAGTTTTTGGTGTTTATTTTTTTGAGAATTGAAGATAAAAAATGCCTCGCGTAAAACGGCGTTGTCATTCAAAGCAAATTAACAGTACACATTGGTGTAGTGATGCTGATAATAAAGCTGATACTACAGAAGAAAAATTTGCTGTTCCTACTATCAGAATTGAACAGTTATTAAATATTGAAAAGACTGATTGTTCTGATACTAGAAACTTCTTATTTGGGAACTTTATTCAAATCAGTAAACTGTTTGACAAACTGAAATGCCCAGAATGCGAAAAAAAAACTTTAAAGCTAGAACGCGGAAAAAAGTTAGGATTTTCCTATACTTTAAATTTAATCTGCAGTTCTTACGCTTCTAAAGTTTGTGCTGTAGAAACATCGAATGAAAGGCAAACAAATACTGTTTCTGATATCAATTTACGGGTTACACGAGTATTCTGCAACATTGGGAATGGTTATTCAGCCATTTAGAAATTTTGTATGGCCACAAATATCTTGTCTTTTTCATCGATGACATACAGCAAATGTACTTAACTTCTTCACAAAGCCTATGGTGTTGCTGCAAAGACTATGCTAAAAAAAGTAAATACTGAAGTACGAAATGCGAGTGAAATGCCTGATGATGTCCCATTTGTCGACATAAGTGTTTCTTTCAATGGTAGTTGATTGTCACGAAGTCATACATCTTTAATTGACATTGGTTGTGTTACTGATATACTTACTGGCTATGTCATTGACTTTGAAGTTATGTGCAAAGTATGTCAACATTGTTCCGCGGCAAAAAGAGAACTTGGAAAGTCAAATGCAGAATATGATGTGTTATTTGAAAGGTATAAGAATTAGTGTGATATCAATCACTCCGGTTCATTGGGTTCGATGAAAATGGAGGCAGCATTAATACTGTAGGAAATATCGCAATCATTGGGATTTCGATATTTTACATTATTGTCTGACGAAGATTGTAAAACTTACAATTACTTATCTGAAAGAAATATCTATGGGGATAATGTCGAAATAAAAAAAGAGGAATGCATAAACCATGTGTTTAAAAGGTTAGGCCTTACGAAAAAGGCCTTACGAAATGCTGTGAAGGAATCGAGAGCTCGAGGCATTTCATTAGGTGGGAAAGGTTATGGAGCTTTTAAAGAAACTACCATAAACAAGTTAACTTCTTATTATCCGAAGGCCATATTAAAAAACAAAGGGAATGCTCTTGCCATGAAAAGAGCAATATATGCCACATTGCATCACAGCATTTCCACTGACAAAAAGCGTCAACATTCAAAATGTCCAACAGGTGTTAGTTCATGGTGTTTTTACCAATCTACTATAGCAAAGGGAGAAAAACCGGGTTCTTACAAACTTCATGGGGGAACACCAATAAAAGAAAGCTTTTTGCCACCATTATTTATTTACGGCTTGCTGCTAATGATCTCTTAGAAAGGTGCGTCATTTGCGGTACACAAAATCCAATCGAAAGTTTGCATAATATGATTTTGTGAAAGTGTTCAAAAGAAATATTTGTGCACAAAGATCGTGCGATACATGGAGTAACAGAACCCATTTGTGAATTTAACAAAGAGAACTTTACGAAATGTCAAGGAGACACAAAAAGCTATGTGTAAACCTTTTGGAAAATGCACGCATGATCTTGGTGTAGTACTGGAATCGCGAAAAAAATTGTTTAGAATGAATCAACAAATATCAGTGTGCACGTAAACTAGTAAAGAAAGCAGTTTTAAAAAGAGAAGCATTAATGATAAAAAGGAAGGTGTTACATATAGACCAAGATACTTTTGAGGTGCAAATAATAATGTAAATCTGTATCATAATTTGTTTTATTATAAAATGTGCATGTATGATGTTTAAATTAAGCCAATTAATATAATTTTTTCATAATTTGTGTTTTTATCCATTATACATTTTCATATAAATATAATATTGAGGATATATGAAGTACAAAATTTTAAAAATGGTTCTTTTTATAATTATTTTACATTTTCCTTAATTTTTCATGTTCCTCAATTGTAATTAATACCTTGAAAAATATTATCAGTTATTAAAAATATCTAATGAATTTTTGTGAAAATGGCTTTTACTTCGAAGAAAAATATATAGCTTATGATATAAAAGGGTATTTTAAGTTAATTGAAGCATATAATATTTATTTGTTCAGGGTTATAAACTTTAAAAGAGTTTTCTCAGTTTGTGTTCTTTCCATACATCATTGCATTTAAAATGCTACTCCTCCCACAAATATTAATGAATCACTTTCATTTTTTTCTGTGTGTTATATATATAATACATGTAACAAAATTAGGGATCCATTTTGCAAAGAAATGTATACTTTTTTTAAAAAAAATAATAATGTAAGAGATATCTGTGTTTTTGCTGAATTTTAACATGCCGACCAACGTTTTATTTTTTCTCTCCAAAACTTAATAAGTTATTGCAAAACGGATCCCTAAATTTGTTTAAAATATCCTTGAAAATATTAAAAAAAAATCATAGTAAAAAATTAATAAATAAAGGAGGAGTAAGGTATTGAAATGTTTCAATTTTTTTTAAAAAAAAAATTAAATTTTTAAAATTGTGTTAATAATGTATTCAAATTTTTATGTAAAATCATTTTCTTGAATAGAAACACTACATATCTCGCTAAAACAAACATTTTAAGTGCATTAATAAAAAAAATGGTTCAAGGGTACCGAGTCCCCTTAAAGTAAATGTTGAACTATCGAGAGATGGTCAATGGTAAACTTTTCCGATATTAAAATTAAAGCAAACGATAGCTTATTAAATTGAATATTATATCAGGTACATGCAATTAAAATGAAATAAAACAATAAATTATTAAATTGAATATATATAAGATACATGTAAGTAAAATTGAAGCAAACGAGAAAAAATTGAAAAATGATCTGGTAAGCCAAAAGTGATCCAACTAAAACAATAGCCCTTTGGGTTGCTAATAAAACTAATTCAAAAGATAGCATTTAATTATGTTATAAATATGAATGTGGAGTAAAAAACTGAATAACTATTGAATTGTTTTCTTAAATATACAGAAAACTAAAGTTTAGTAACTTTGAAATACGTAAAAAATATCCATATCCGTATAATGGAGAAAACTTTTTTAAGTGTTTTGTTACCATATCAGTGAGATCTTTGTTGATAAGTGGCATCATTTATCTTGCGACATATTTACGACGATTTGTGGTGTAATTTAAATTTGATAGACAAACCAGAATGTTCGATATGAACCGTAAGTCTGAAGAAACATGTTATTCTGAAAAGAAGTTTATTATAAAGCTAAGTATAAACAAATATTGAAATTCCATGATTAGTTGGTAGACCACGTTCAACACTTCAGTCAGTTATTCAGACGTTTATGGCTTCTAAAATACAGCATGGTGTTTTTAGTTCTTGTCGACCATTTATAATTATCTCTGTCGATAGGCGATCTCTTGCCTGTTTGTTAAAGAAAAATCCAAAATAAGTGCTCCTAAGCTAACTACAGAATTTAGAAAAAAAATCAGGATAATAACCAGATCTTCAGGTACAGTTCGAAATGCATATAACCTACAGAGTTTATTGCCATGTTGTACGAAAAAAAAAATGTTTGTGAATAAAATGGATTGGAAGTTCCTGTTATCCTTTTCTATAAATACGTGTACGGAAGCTCAGAGTTCTGGAAAAAAGTTGTTAATAGTTTTTTAAATTCGGATGGCAGATGAAGAGTGCGTTAGATAAATCGAAAAATTGAAATGCATCCAAAGAATTTACTCTCAACAATGAAGCAATGTTGTAAGAGTGTGCTGGTTCAGGGTAGTAAGTGTGTCCACGAGGTTGGAATCTAATTCTTATTGATAAAATTATGAACAGGCATTATGAAAAAAAATTTAAAATTAGTGTGAAAAAGGGATCTTCATGGTAATGACGTTTTTAGACAAGATAATGATCTCAATCATTTTGCCTTAAATACGCTGCTATAGATCTTATACAACGTTTATAAATTTCTGATATATTTCCTCCTCAGTCACCAGGTGTCAAAACCATAAACAGTTTATGGGAAATTCTTGAACAGAATGTTCGGACCAGGCCGATATCTTATAAACGTAAATCAATATACGCTCTTAAACGGGAATAGAACAACATTTATGGTTCGGTAAAAAAAACTAAGTTCGGTGAAAATACTACAGTACTAATTGCTCGAGCGCCTGAAGATAGGGTGAAAGAATATGATCTGTGAAGCTACTGCTACTTAAAAGATTCAAATTAACTCCTGAGAAGTTTAGGCAGTTATTTGTCACTCACTAAATAAGTGCTGAGAATACTTGGCGAGATTTCTACCAAGAAATTCAAACATTCTTTAATGGATGGATTGAGGGACTTAACGTCAAATCCTTAAATCAGTTGCGAGATCTGATAATAGTAGATCAAATGAAGAAAAGAGCTCCTGTCGAATTTAAAGAGTATCATTTAGACGAATGGCCTAGTATCAACTCACCAGAGGAGTTAGCCGAGAAACTCAAGGAATTTGAAGATATCCGCAGGACAATGAAACCGAAACCATGCTTCTCACCATCTTTTCGGAAGCAAGAAGTCAGATTACCGAATAAGTTCGCTAATTTCGGAAGATGTGAAAATCATCACAGGAGAACTGAAAATTTCAATCCTGAAAGAAGATTTTATGAGACTCATCCGAGTAAAGAATTTGAAAAACGAATACCAAGAAAATGTTCCATTTGTAATTCTCCTAAACATTTTCGCTACAATTGTCCTGAAGTAAAGAAAGAATCGGAACCCGAGAAACCATCTAACTTTGAAGAACAAACCTATTTTGTTGTCCCACAAAAAGGGCTACCTCTAAAAGAGATTACCTTCGGTGACAAAACCGTTTCCGCTCTGAGAGGTACTGGAAGTTCAGTTAGTCTCATCCGTGAAGACGTAAGTACAAAGATTGTCGATCAACAAAAGTTTTCTAAGAAATGCAATATTCTATCCGGAATAGGTAAATCGTATGTTTTGACGAAAGGTACTTTTAAACATGATCTCGTCATAGATGAAGACTATTATTCCTTAACATGGCATGTTGTGCCGACTAAGCATCTAAACTTCGAAGCTATCATAGGCACAGACATTTAGGAACAAGCTTCTTTAAAGTTTACAGAAGAGGGTGTCGAGTTCCGCAAATATGAGATAAAAAAAATTATCAAGATCAGAAAGAAAGCATTCGCCCTGAAGCAAAAGGAAGTATTCGAGAAATTAAGTCTGAGAACCAAAGAACATATAATAAGAAGAGAAAAAGGGCTCCCCAGTACCAGATTGATGATTTAGTTTCGGTCCAACGTACACAATTTGGTGTAGGCCTCAAACTCAGACCTAAATTTTCGGACCATATCGAGTTGCTAAAATTAAACCCAGAGATCGAAATGTGATAGAGAAAGTAGGTGATCATGCTGGCCCGAAAGTAACTATCACCTCTGCTGATTTAATGAAATACTTCTCCCCTGGGTAGATAAAATTCGACAACCTTATGTTCTCGATAGCAAATCCTTTTGATTTTTTTTAAAGTTTTCTTTTGTAATGTTTATGTTTATTAGTTTTTATAGCTGTAAACTGTGTTCTATCAGGTTGTAAAGTCATCACCAAGTGTCGCTGAGGCTATCGACGCTCAGGAGTGGCCGAGATGTAGGATTTTTACAATTTGAGACGCCAGTCTTTCGAGTCCAACACCAGTCTTTCGAGGCTCAAGCACGGAAGGCGCAAGCTAGACGGAAGAGTGCGACCAACAGAGAAAGACGTGCGATCTGATAGTTCTTTAATTGTATAATCAATAGTTCTATTTTAACTTAGTAAATGCTGTACAATAATATATGGTTCAATTAAATCTCATCTTTTAAAAATCCGTTTTGTTATTGAATCCGGAAAACCCCTAGACAGCTTTAAAATGAGCCATGTACCTTATTTCTGTAGTTAAGATTACACACACACACACACACACACAC
>BMAW01009417.1:109731-120325 GCA_019974015.1 Nephila pilipes | reverse complement strand
TTTTTTTTATCATACTTGTCATATCATAAATAAATGGACAAATAATCAGCTTAAATCATTCAACATAATACAAACTAAAGCCCTCAGAACCGGGTCAGGTCCTCACCAATGGACACCAAACATTGTGCTTTTAAAATAAGTCACACAAGAAATTCTGTCAGAGAAAATAAGACAGTTGACTAGTAAATCTTTTATTACTTAAACATTAAATGGTAAATATTATCCTCTGCATCTAAATAGTCCTAGCAGCAGATTATAAGTCAAAAAATACTGGAAAATGATAAAAGCAACATTATGAATATTTTTCATACATTAAACATTGATGGGGAACAGATTGTATTAATACTTAGATTGATGTATTTCATTGAGCTTCAATATGAGATTTATACCGATCAATTTAGATTTCAACACAAAAATTTACCTATTACTATTATAAGTGGACTATTTGATGAGATATAGTAAACCATAGTTTCCGAGATTATTTCAGAATAATTACGGTTGCTTCAAAAAGTGGAAATGTAACTTCTATAACAAGCATTATGAAAAATTCCTCGTTTTCTTACAGAATGAATCACACAAATTCTACTTTTACAGAAGCATTAGACATATATCAAGCTATAGACTATTTAGCAGAATTTGATAAAAAATGCTTTGATATTGTTAGACAGCTTCTCTATACCTATCTGCACTATAAATTATAATTTCCAATCACCAAAAGTTATTTAATCAAATCAATGATGAAGTCCAATGTATAAATCGATTGGAGAGGTGCTGAAGACATTAATAGTGTAGGACATCATAAATAATGCAAAGTGTAATCTCTGCAACAGTATTAATTACTTGGAACATTTTCTTTTGAATATTTTTATAAATATGTGATCCATATAATGCACCTCTGAAACTTAAGAACGTAATATTATTTTCAAAGAGCTCTTGAAAAATATTGTACAATTTCCCAGATGATGAAATTCTTCATTATTTTGAGACCAAAAAGAGAAGTTTAGGAAGGTTAATAATTTTTGCTGCTCCATATCTTATAAAACCAACCTATCAATCAATCAAATCGTAAACTTCTTTATTACTAAAACCAGCCTAAGCAATGGATTAGAAATGTAATTTGTATTAGTAGCTCTGTGTACAGAATCACACACACACACACACGCGCGCGCGTGCGCAATAAATATTCTACAGAGGAATCCTGATGGGATCGAATGAACATAATTATATACATTTTGATTAATTTAAATGCTGGAAGTATTTTCCAGCGTTTAAAAAGGCAATCAAAGCTCTATCCATAGACAGCACAGAAGCGATTACCGGAGTGTTATCATATAGATATCGCGCAATATTTACGAGTTTCATCCTATTGATTCAAAAAGATTTTCTAATCAGAAAAATTCCATAAGTCCCAAGAAACGCCTAATTGGCAAGCAAAAGTCCTCTGAATTTAACAACAATAATAAAGGTTTAATCAAAGCAGCTTTTCTTAAACTATGAGCAGCGACCTCTAATTATTTCGCAGAGAAAATGAATAAAAAGGAAATTAATCATTACCTATTATATGCCTTTATATATATAATTATTAAAAACACCTTTAATTTAATACATTAATTTTTTTTGTGCAACGCAATTATAAAATCACAATACTGCCAAACTTGAGCTGTAAATGACATTTATGTGTATAGTATATATATACCACTGAACGCATTATTATAGCGATGACACATAACAATTCACAAGTTTCACAAATATTCTTGACTGAATTCTGGATTGGGGCTAGAACTAAATTTCCCGTAATTTCTGTGAAATGGTATTAAACCTTTTTCTGACATTCGACACCACATATTTATGTGTGTGTGAAACGACAATTTTTACTCTAACTCTTATTAAATCCGAATATCCTTCAACGCTGAAAAATATTGAACACGCTTTACGTCCAGCAGTGTCAAATATTGCGCGGAGATTTAATTTTTTATGCAGCAAAAAACAAGCGCATCCGTCTCATGAAAATGTGATTCTCTTTCACTAATATTTGTATTCATGGAACAAATTTTAGTTATTTCTTTTCAATTTTATATTACGAAATATTTTCTTCCTCTGTGGGCGTAGGCGGGGAATTAAAATCAAGTCCAACTCGAAGGATAACAACAAATAACGATTTATTCGTAAATCTTCAAGACAACACACAGGTAGCACATCTTGGACAATAACAGATACACAGCAGTTGCACAATTTAGTTACACATAAAGAGAAACAAAACACATATTAAGTATAGTCAGATATTTCAGCAAATTTCCATTCACCAGCTTATTAGTCTTCACTGCGGGCAGTCTCCGCTGTAATATTCTGCACTTCCAGGTCAGGATCTAACAACTTTCGGCAGATTTACTCTACATCACAAATTCACCCGGCACGCTCCACTTCACTTCGACAACTTCAGTCGATCCCCCGATCGATCGTCTCAACAGTGTCTCCAAAGACAGACTGTCCGTAACAGTTCCACTAGATTCAGGCCGAATCTCCAGCAGATTCACTCGGCCACAATTACCCGATCGGTCTACAAAGCAGACTCCACAGACAACTGATCCGTACACAGACTAATTTCTTCCGACAGACTAACTCCTCCGACAGTAGCTTTTGGCGTATTTATACCTTTCCGGCCAGGCGTGGCGTCACATAGGAAAATACACAAAAAGTCTGCAACTTTTTTCTCTGTCGATTTTTAGTCTCGGTCCAAGAACCTTCGAGTACTTTCCATTTGTCGCCAAAGACGCTAAGTTTCTCAACAAGTCGCCAAATGGTTGCTAAATCCGTCGCCAAGGTGAAGGGGTTAATGCTTAAACTCTCTTTTGTTTTCTGGTGACATCTCTGCAAATCAATCTTTTCCTCTTTCAGTGAAGCGCATCTGGAAAGCATCAACTCATGTTCGTAACAATATGTATATGTATTACTTCGATTACACATTTCCTTATAAATCTTATTATTTTAATTATACATTTAGATGAAGGACGCTCCAAAGATCTACTAAAATCATTTTTATTCTAAAATATAAAACTGTCACAAAAGTATACCTATTAGTAGTAAAAAATATGAGTATTTCATTTTAATTTTGCAAAAGAAAAGTCTTTATTATAAATTAAATAAATTAGAATTCAAATACTCCTATTTATTAATTTTAAATGAAATTAGAAACTAAACAACATAATTTTTTTCATTCGTTTTTATGGTTGAGAGCGGAAAGGTGGGGGCAGTGTTCTAATTTTTTTAAGCATATGAATGGGGTTTCAATATTACAAAGTCTTAGAACCACTGATTTAGAGTAACCTTTACTGTTCTTGATTAAAACTTTGCTTTGAACCCGAGTGGCAGGACTCTAGAATTTCAGCATTTTTTACAACACAGCTCGTGTTTTCTGGTTAAAATGTTAGTTAATTGGAAATTCAATGGGATCTGCTGCACATTAATGGTATAGAGCTTTAAAACATAAAGAGATGTGATGGGAAATTTGAAAATTAAAAAAAGAAATGGTTGGAAATCCGTCACACCAGTAGCTTTCGTGGATCTTTCCTCAAGAGAAAGTGATCTAGCACGTATTTGTTACAGACATCTCAAATAAGAGTTGAAATAACATAGAAAAATGAAAATTTAGAGAGACATATTTTCAAATCGATTCCTTTCATTGATTATAAATTATAAAAAAAATAATGCATCTATTTACAAGATTCCAGCTACTCTTAAAATTATAATATTAGGATTGGTAAAACATACATAATATTTGTGTAAACTTTATTTGACATAATGAATTGCGCAATATAAAATTTAACAGTGAATAGTTTTAAAATATTAAGGGGACTTGGCACTCTTTGACATTTTTTTTATTTGCGCATTTGAAAATTATGTTTTAATATGTCATATAATATATCTATTCAGGAAAATGATTCTTCAGATGAAAATTTGGATACATTGTTGAAACAATTTTAAAAATTATATTAAGAGAACTGGAAAATTTCAAAATTATTCTGCTCTGAAATTGCTTAATATTACTTAATATGTATACAAAAATTTGACAAAAGAATTCCCCTAAATTTTATTTTTTTAAAAAATACTGAAAAACAGATAATTAATTTTATTTTATGCATTGTGTGTAGCACAGAAAAAAACCCGAAAGTGACTGATAAACGTTCACGGAAGGAGAAATATTTTAAATATATTGATTTATTCTTTGTTTGGTCGTATGGGATATGGAGCAACAAAGCTATTATCCTATTGTGTCGGTGTATTAAATAAGCATCTGAGAATATCCATTTAATATCTTATAACCCTGAAAAAACAGCTATTAAATGATTCCGTTAGCTCAAAATTCAATTTTAAGACATTAGCCTTATGTTTCTTTTACATTTTCATAGATTACAGTTTCATGTAATTTTTGTATGTATTTTAAATAATTCATCACATTTTTCAAAGTATTAATCCCACTTGACCAACTAGAAAAAATTATATATATATATTTAACAGTAAAAACAAAACTGTTTAAAATATTTGCTTAATATCAAAATGTAACATTTTTATGAAAATGGTTGATGAATAACCACAGAATTATGAAATTAATAATATTAATTATCTTAATTTAAATTTTGTATTCGTATACACGAGATAGAAATAATAAATCGCCTGTATTGAAAAGTATTAATCACTAAAAAGAAAAGTAAAATACAGTTTTGATTAAAATAAAATAAAATTAGTTTTTGAACATATAATTGTGAATAAAATAATGTATGAAATACTGACATCTCTAAAAAGGTGAGTGGTCAAGTCCCATGATTTGTTCGCTTACGATTTTCAATTTCACTTCTTCCAACTTCTAGCTTTCATACATATAAGAGTAATGTATCAATCGAAAGTTGATAATTCAAAGAATATTAAGTAAAAATTTTAAAAATAGATTTTTAGGTCATTATTTGGGTGCCAAATCCCTTTCATTTGAAATACGAACTTAATGATTTGCGTAGTTCCAGAAAACTGTCCAACTTTCATAAGAACTAAAACAATTTTTTTTATTTAATTTGATAAATTTATTGGTAAAGAAAAATTTTAGAAGTAAATTAACAGTTACCTTCTGTTGGAAGTAAATAGAATAATTAAACAACATCACAGAAATTCGTAAGATTGTACAAGTTATAATTAAATGATTCTAAAAGACAGAAAGTATCCTAAATCAAAACTGAACCTGTTTTGTAACTATTAAGCAGTAATTCGCAATAATTTTCTTTAGAAGTAGTTGTAATTAAAAACAACTATCTTCCTCTTGTTTGCTAGTATAAAAATGGGAGTTTACTTCAGAGAAATAATTCTGGAATTGAACGTGTGCTCCCTAGGTGAAGTTAATCAAATAGAACGGAATAAAATAATACAAACGGATGTAACAATGAGACGGATTAATTACTAGAGGACTAATTACCCGTTGCAGTTAGTACAATTTAGTTCTTATTGCAAGGATTCAAACAGCTAGCATTTTTCTTGTTCTTAAAGCTTATCTCCCATATGTTAACGTCGGAGTTAAATTTCTGAAACTTCAAAGTGATTGAAGAATTTAATGATTTCTTATTTTACAGGTGAAGCTCGACCTGAGCGAAATGCTATGGCTGGTAAGAACTAACTGCTTGCTGATTTAAGACTTTGCTTACATTACAAATAAAAGAATATATATTATTTCGTAATTATTTTTAAAAATGATATCTATTGATAAAATCAAACTCATTATCCAAGTGGTATTTTTTTCCCTATAGCTGCTGATGTTTCATCTGTAATGGATTCTATGAATCGTAAGTATTAGTTTTTAGAAGTATAAAATTATTTTAATTACCATAATTTTTTAAACTAATCTATAATAATTCTCTATTTCTGTAAAATGTCCTGTATTAATCTTAACACTTTTATCTTCTCTGTGAATATTTTAACTTTCAATGATGATCCATTACTTTCTTTCAATGCATCAGTTTCAACAATGTTTTTTAAATTTTCTTTAATTTTACAATATTTGTAAATAAAATAACGAATGTATGAATCCCAATTTCATTAATTACTTCAAAAGCATTGATTTATCAGGAATGTTTCGAAAAATTGACTGTTTATACCCATAGAAAACTTCTTTATTTTCTCAAGTAATCTTTTTATTTAGAGTAAAACAAATTTAAGTGATTGTTGAAAAATATAAATTAATCATTCTTAAATATTGGAAATAAATGAAAAATTCATTAAACTATTTTATGCGAGTAATGTACCCCATTTTTTATAATTTTTTTTATTTCATCTATATCATAATTATATTCTATGAAATGTCGATATAATAAATTAAAAACAAAAAAGGAGACCAAAGTTAAAAAAATAATTCTGATTTAAAAATAAACATTGAATAAACTTTGGAAGGTCCTATTCATTACAGGAAGACTTGCAAACTAAATTGCATTGTTTACTGCAGAGGTGTCTAACACAGTCGAAAACACGTAACAATGTGGCTCAAGAAAACACGTAACAATGTGCAGAGCGAAAGAAATATCAGTACTCTCTACAACCAAATATAGGTCTATAAAATTAATTTTAAAGTATTGTGCTAAAAATTGCTTCTTTTGAATCAAATCTTTTCCCTTCCGTCGTGACTGAACATTATACAAATTCTTATGCAAATAGGGGCCAGCGATATCGACTTGAGCTATAAGCGAGTAAACATTGAGGATTTATCAGCATCAACGCATTTGGCCAGAAATAAATAACATTGGGTGGGTATCCATTTAATATCCAACCTCTTCATCTCTTTTAAGATATATAGCCTTTGACTGGTTGCAAACAAGAATGTTTAGGTAATTCAACTCAGTTGTTTTTCAACTATTCGACAGGTCTAAAGACCCTAAGCATTGAATATTATCCTTTATGTTGATTCAACTAATGGGGATGAGAATGTGAATGTTACTTGTCCCGGGTGGATAGTTACCTGGGGATGTGAGTTTAGTTTTGTTTAATTTTTATTTACGTCGCAGTGGAAGCAACATGAGGACTATTGGCGACGGACCTCGTAATTTTGAACCACGGTCAAGTGACGAGGACGATACTTGAGCTGGCACCCCCCTCTCCTAACTTCCACACCACACCAACGGAGAGGACTTTGGGCCCCGATAGATTTAATGTGCATCAGTCCCGGCTACATGGCGGGTCCCTGGGGATGTGAGTTGAATTTGTGTGAAGAGGAAGATGTGTCCTATTTAAAACTGACAACTGTTAAATTCCTTTTCATTCGCTCGGTCAACTGCGACTTTGTCTATGAGCAGTCTTATTCTTCTCGAGAGCCAAAATGAAGAGACAGAAACACTCCTATTATTCATTTTACTGTTGAAATCTTACGGACTTGATCGTAGTCGTGCATAGCTCGATACGTCAAATATTTCGTTACTTCTGCGTAGCTTGTGAATAGTCATACGGAAAGACTGTTGAACGGACATTGTGAGTATTTCTGTAAATTGTATGACCTAAACGACATTGTTATTGACTTATCGGTTTTTATAGCATTATAGTTCATTTCTATATCTATCTTTATCTTAATTTTAACCAAATAAACAATTTGAAATTTTTAAATTTTAGCATTGTCTCTAACGTTGCAACAAAATTACAAATTTCAAAAAAAAAAAAAAAAATGGAAATATATTGATGAAAGGAGGTTATTTTATATGAAATATGGACAGATAACTATTTTCTATAGAGCGGTAGAGAAAGACGCCCTGTTTAATGCATCGTATTCTCATACCTTTCTTCAACGAACATAATTTTGAACATGTCTCGAATATAATTTTGAACACGCAAAAACATGTCTCCAAATTTGATACGTGCTAAGAAGAGTGTACTCGTAATGAAAACAAAATAGCGGTTTTAAAAACAGACCCTTTATCTCACAAAAGTTTTTTTTAACCACGTTACGATTCAGACCAAAGTTTTGAGAATGCTAGTTGTGTAGTCGCAAATTTAATCATAAAAAAAATCGTTTTTAGATGGTAAAAATAACAAGAAATGTATTGAATGTGTGCAGATATAATTATGAAAGGCAACATTTCTAAAATAACTTTGCCTCTTCGAACTATTTGAAGAGAAATAACAAACTTAGAAGAGCTGAAGAAAAGGACTTGAAAAGTAGAAAATGTAGCTTTGAATATTTTATTCTTTGACAGTTGATGAAAGCACTGATGCTATTGATCCGACTCAATTTGCCATTTGTAGTAAGCATATTAATGAACGGTTATGATATAACTGAAAAAATATCTATTTATATTATTCAAAGATAGGTAAAAAAGAGGAACTTACAAAATTAATAAGAAATGATGTCATGTCATTGTGAACACTTTTGCTCAATTAAGTTGAGTTGGATAATACAATAAGAAAAATTATGCAAATAAGCTTTAAAAATAGACCATGATATGTAAATCGTTTTCAAGGCTGCGAATTTTGTTAAGGCACAGGTGATTTCTAAATTCTTTTTCTTTTTATTTTCCTTAAATACTCAGAATATGAGATGACGATACCATATACTTTATAGAAGTTAAGTTAGGTGGCGCAGTCGAAATGACCAAATTAATTAAGAAATTTTATGACTTATTTAATGAAATCAAACCGTGTATGACATCGATAGCAAAATATGTGCCACGACTTGATATTTCCAACTAGCAAGCACATTTAGCATTCGGGATAGATTTGATTACTCATTTAATTGACCTACATATGCATCTTCAAGATCATAACTAACTTATCTGTACAATGTTTCCAACCATAAACTTGTTCCACATGAAACTGAAATTACTGCAAACCCAAATAAAATCAGGCTGTTTTTCTTTCTTTTTTTTCTTTTTTCTTTTTCTTTTTTTTTTTTTTGCATTCCAACAAGTTGGCCGAACATAATCGTAAAAATGTGAATAAATACGCAGTCCTACTTTATGATGAGATAAAAGAATTTGAAAATAGATTTCAAGATTTTTGAAAACATAAAAAAATGTTTTATAAATCATACTTCCCCAAAGACAAATGTCCTGCACTGCACAATCATTCGTTATTCGAGTTATTATTGTTCGGAAATAAACATATATTTATGAGAAACTATTTTCAAGAGTGATGCACTTTAACATTAAATTTAGAACCTGAATATCTTAAGAGCTTCCTGAGAATGGTAACCACTTAAAATCAAGCCAAATATTGATACATGAGTTTCTAAAATTCAGTTCTAAATATCAAATTAATTTTAAATTCTACTTATCTTTAGTATGATAAAATTTATAATACTATAAACAGAAAGTCATACAAGATGAACAAAACAATGCTAATCTAATTTCAAATTGCAGCTTTTACGGAACAAAAAATGTAAATAAATGAGTTTAAATTACCTAAATATATTAACTATTTATTTTATATTTTTTTTAAATGAAGAACTGTTGTTAGTATTTTAGATTTAAGTTTATTAGTGCGACCCAAAAAATAACTAATCTTCTTCCAGTGCAAAAAAATTAAATGTATTACGCCATTTAATATTCTATAAAATGCTCCAGGGAAGCAAAAAGGTTGGATACTTCTGGTTTTTATTACATTCAAAATGCATTCTTTCGTTTATGCGTTTATATTTGGACGTTCTTCTTATATCAATTTCTCTTTCAAAGTATCCATTAAATTCGTCTTCATTGACGTCATGATTTTGTTATTTGTTATTTTTTTTACATCACCATAATCACACAAATAGAGTAACACATTTTATTTTTTTAACAATTCGCAAAGAGAAAAAATAGCAACAATTATTTTATGTTAAGGTGTGGCCTGACAGATAAGACAGGCTAGAAAAACATTATTAGAATTAAATCATTATTTAAAATATGTTAGAATTTCAAAGGATTTGTAAAATACACCCAACTCTTTTTTTTTACACGGTAGATATGTTCCTTAGAGAAAAAAAAAAGCAAAAAAGAACAAAAAAATCGTGTAAAAACACATGCGATTTATGGTACATTTAGGGATATGTTCCACAACTTTAAGAAATCGTGTAAGGTGAAAAAACTCTAAATATTTTCTGGAAAAATTGTGCAAAAAAAGTAATAAGGAAATCTATGTTACGTATTTATAAAACAAAAGCAATTCATTTTTATTGCAAAAAAATTGAAATTAGTGTACAGTGAAAATTCAGTTTTTTGGTACATGTAACATATAAAAATTCAAGTTGAAATTAGGAATAAAAGTACTAACAACTATTCATCGCTACTTGATAACAAGCGTACACGTTTATTCCGAACTGGATCAAAAGTGCTATCATCAGCAGATATGTCTAGCACAACTGTCGGCTTTGATTCAAATGAAGAATTTCGTTCATTATTAACGTTCACATTTCGTTCATCAAGGTCTCTGTTTTTTGTTGTTGTTGTTGTTGTTGTTACAAAGTATGTTATTAGCGGCTGGTTTTTTTTTTTCATGGTGCTTATATAATTCTTGATATTCTGCTTCACAAAACTTAAGATTACGTTGAAATTTTAATGCACGCTCCATGTTTCATAACAAGAATCATAAGAAAATATTGCCC